>JAUIMM010000306.1:0-206777 GCA_031769625.1 Taudactylus pleione
CTCAAAATTTCACAGAATGTGTTGAAGACCATTGCCCACAAATGTGATTTGAAACTATTTTTCTCCCATGTTGCATTTAAGAGAACACAGCAAATGCTCATTTTAGTTCAAAATGCATTGAAACCAATGGAAACAACAAAGACGCATTATTTGTGATATTTCCTCTTGTAGCAAACACAGACAGCTCAAAATTTCACAGAATGTGTTGAAGACCAAGGCCCACAAATGTAATGTGAAATGTTTTTTCTCCCATGTTGTGTTTAAGAGAAAACAGGAAATGCTCGTTTTAGGCCAAAATGCATAGAAACCAATGGAAACAACAAAAACGCATACCTTGTGATATTTCCTCTTGGACCAAACAGAGACAGCTCAAAATTTCACAGAATGTGTTGAAGACCAAGGCCCACAAATGTGATTTGAAATGGTTTTTCTACCAGGTTGCATTTAAGATAAAACAGCAAATGCTCATTTTAGTTCAAAATGCATTGAAACCAATGGAAACAACAAAGACGCATTCTTTGTGATATTTCCTCTTGGACCAAACACAGACAGCTCAAAATTTCACAGAATGTATTGAAGACCAAGGCCCACAAATGTTATATGAAATGTTTTTTCTCACATGTTGCGTTTAAGAGAAAACAGCAAATGCTCATTTTAGGCCAAAATGCATTGAAACCAATGGAAACAACAAAAACGCAGTCTTTGTGATATCTGCTCTTGTAGCAAATACAGACAGCTCAAAATTTCACTGAATGTGTTGAAGACCAAGGCCCACAAATGTGATGTCAAATGGTTCTTCTCCCATGTTGCGTTTAAGAGAAAACAGCAAATGCTTGTTGTAGGCCAAAATGCATTGAAACCAATGGAAACAACAAAAGTGCATACTTTGTGCTATCTTCTCTTGTAGCACACACAGTCAGCTCAAAATTTCACTCAATGTGTTGAAGACCAAGGCCCACAGATGTGATGTGAAATGGTTTTTCTCCCATGTTACGTTTAACAGAAAACAGCAAATGCTCGTTTTAGGCCAAAATGCATTGAAACCAATGGAAACAACAAAAGCGCATACTTTGTGATATTTCCTCTTGGTGCAAGCACAGAAAGCTCAAAATTTCACAGAATGTGTTGAAGACCAAGGCACACAGATGTGATGTGAAATGGTTTTTCTCCCATGTTACGTTTAAGAGAAACAGCAAATGCTCGTTTTAGGCCAAAATGCATTGAAAACAATGGAAACAACAAAAGCGCATACTTTGTGATATTTCCTCTTGGAGCAAACACAGACAGCTCAAAATTTCACAGAATGTGTTGAAGACCAAGGCCCACAAATGTTATGTGAAATGTTTTTTCCTCCATGTTGCAGTTAAGAGAAAACAGCAAATGCTTGTTTTAGGCCAAAATGCATTGAAACCAATGGAAACAACAAAAGTGCATACTTTGCGATATTTCCTCTTGGACCAAACACAGTCAGCTCAAAATTTCACAGAATGTGTTGAAGACCAAGGCCCACAAATGTTATGTGAATTGGTTTTTCTCCCATGTTGCATTTAAGAGAAAACAGCAAATGCTCATTTTATGTCAAAATGCATTGAAACCAATGGAAACAACAAAGATGCATTCTTTGTGATATCTGCTCTTATAGCAAACACAGACAGTTCAAAATTTCACAGAATGTGTTGAAGACCAAGGCCCACAAATGTGATGTAAAATGGTTCTTCTCCCATGTTGCATTTAAGAGAAAACATCAAATGCTCATTTTATGCCAAAATGCATTAAAACCAATGGAAACAACAAAAACGCATACTTTGTGCTATCTCCTCTTGTAGCAAACACAGTCAGCTCAAAATTTCACACAATGTGTTGAAGACCAAGGCCCACAGATGTGATGTTAAATGGTTTTTCTCCCATGTTGCGTTTAAGAGAAAACAGCAAATGCTCGTTTTAGGCCAAAATGCATTGAAACCAATGGAAACAACAAAAGCGCATACTTTGTGATATTTCCTCTTGGACCAAACACAGACTGCTCAAAATTTCACAGAATGTGTTGAAGACCAAGGCCCACAAATGTGATTTGAAATTATTTTTCTCCCATGTTGCATTTAAGAGAAAACAGCAAATGCTCATTTTAGTTCAAAATGCATTGAAACCAATGGAAACAACAAAAATGCCTACTTTGTGATATCTCCTCTTGTAGCAAAGACAGACAGCTCAAAATTTCACAGAATGTGTTGAAGACCAAGGCCCTGAAATGTTATGTGAAATGGTTTTTCTCCCATGTTGCGTTTAAGAGAAAACAGCAAATGCTTGTTTTAGGCCAAAATGCATTGAAACCAATGGAAACAGCAAAAGTGCATTATTTGTGATATCTCCACTTGGAGTAAACACAGACAGCTCAAAAATTCACAGAATGTGTTGAAGACCAAGGCCCACAAATGTGATGTGAAATGGTTTTTCTCCCATGTTGCATTTAAGAGAAAACAGCAAATGCTCGTTTTAGGTCAAAATGCATTGAAACCAATGGAAACAACAAAGATGCATTCTTTGTGATATCTGCTCTATAGGAAACACAGACAGCTCAAAATTTCACAGAATGTGTTGAAGACCAAGGCCCACAAATGTGATGTAAAATGGTTCTTCTCCCATGTTGCATTTAAGAGAAAATAGCAAATTATCATTTTATGCCAAAATGCATTAAAACCAATGGAAACAACAAAAACGCATACTTTGTAGCAAACACAGTCAGCTCAAAATTTCACACAATGTGTTGAAGACCAAGGCCCACAGATGTGATGTGAAATATTTTTTCTCCCATGTTGCATTTAAGAGAAATAGCAAATGCTCATTTTAGGCCAAAATGCATTGAAACCAATGGAAACAACAAAAACGCATACTTTGTGATATTTCCTCTTGGACCAAACACAGACAGCTCAAAATTTCACAGAATGTGTTGAAGACCAAAGCCCACAAATGTGATGTGAAATGGTTTTTTCCCATTTTGCATTTAAGAGAAAACAGCAAATGCTCATTTTAGGTCAAAATGCATTGAAACCAATGGAAACAACAAAAGCGCATACTTTGTGATATTTCCTCTTGGACCAAACACAGACAACTGAAAATTTCACAGAATGTGTTGAAGACCAAGGCCCACAAATGTGATTTGAAATTATTTTTCTCCCATGTTGCATTTAAGAGAAAACAGCAAATGCGCATTTTAGTTCAAAATGCATTGAAACCAATGGAAACAACAAAGATGCAATCTTTGTGATATCTGCTCTTGTAGAAAACACAAACAGCTCAAAATTTCACAGAATGTGTTGAACACCAAGGCCCACAAATGTGGTGTAAAATGGTTCTTTTCCCATGTTGCATTTAAAAGAAAACAGCAAATGCTCATTTTATGCCAAAATGCATTAAAACCAATGGAAACAACAAAAACGCATACTTTGTGCTATCTCCTCTTGTAGCAAACACAGTCAGCTCAAAATTTCACACAATGTGTTGAAGACCAAGGCCCACAGATGTGATGTGAAATAGTTTTTCTCCCATGTTGAGTTTAAGAGAATACAACAAATGCTCGTTTTAGGCCAAAATGCATTGAAACCAATGGAAACAACAAAAGTGCATACTTTGTGATATTTCCTCTTGGAGCAAACACAGACAGCGCAAAATTTCACAGAATGTGTTGAAGACCAAGGCCCACAAATGTTATGTGAATTGGTTTTTCTCCCATGTTACATTTAAGAGAAAACAGCAAATGCTCATTTTAGGTCAAAATGCATTGAAACCAATGGAAACAACAAAGACGCATTCTTTGTGATATCTGCTCTTGTAGCAAGCACAGACAGCTCAAAATTTCACTGAATTTGTGTTGAAGACCAAGGCCCACAAATGTGATTTGAAATTATTTTTCTACCATGTTGCATTTAAGAGAAAACAGGAAATGCACATTTTAGTTCAAAATGCATTGAAACCAATGGAAACAACAAAGACGCATTCTTTGTGATATTTCCTCTATTAGCAAACACAGACAGCTCAAAATTTCACAGAATGTGTTGAAGACCAAGGCCCACAAATGTTATATGAAATGTTTTTTCTCACATGTTGCGTTTAAGAGAAAACAGCAAATGCTCATTTTAGGCCAAAGTGCATTGAAACCAATGGAAACAACAAAAGCGCATACTTTGTGATATTTCCTCTTGGACCAAACACAGACAACTGAAAATTTCACAGAATGTGTTGAAGACCAAGGCCCACAAATGTAATTTGAAATTATTTTTCTCCCATGTTGCATTTAAGAGAAAACAGCAAATGCGCATTTTAGTTCAAAATGCATTGAAACCAATGGAAACAACAAGGATGCATTCTTTGTGATATTTCCTCTTGTAGCAAACACAGACAGCTCAAAACTTCACAGAATGTGTTGAAGACCAAGGCCCACAAATATGATGTGAAATGGTTCTTCTCCCATGTTGCATTTAAGAGAAAACAGCAAATGCTTGTTGTAGGCCAAAATGCATTGAAACCAATGGAAACAACAAATGCGCATACTTTGTGATATCTGCTCTTGTAGAAAACACAGACAGCTCCAAATTTCACAGAATGTGTTGAAGACCAAGGCCCACAAATGTGCTGTAAAATGGTTCTTTTCCCATGTTGCATTTAAAAGAAAACAGCAAATGCTCATTTTATGCCAAAATGCATTAAAACCAATGGAAACAACAAAAACGCATACTTTGTGCTATCTCCTCTTGTAGCAAACACAGTCAGCTCAAAATTTCACACAATGTGTTGAAGACCAAGGCCCACAGATGTGATGTGAAATAGTTTTTCTCCCATGTTGAGTTTAAGAGAAAACAGCAAATGCTCATTTTAGGTCAAAATGCATTGAAACCAATGGAAACAACAAATACGCATTCTTTGTGATATCTGCTCTTGTAGCAAACACAGACAGCTCAAAATTTCACAGAATGTGTTGAAGACCATTGCCCACAAATGTGATTTGAAATTATTTTTCTCCCATGTTGCATTTAAGAGAAAACAGCAAATGCTCATTTTAGTTCAAAATGCATTGAAACCAAAGGAAACAACAAAGACGCATTATTTGTGATATTTCCTCTTGTAGCAAACACAGACAACTCAAAATTTCACAGAATGTGTTGAAGACCAAGGCCCACAAATTTAATGTGAAATGTTTTTTCTCCCATGTTGTGTTTAAGAGAAAACAGGAAATGCTCGTTTTAGGCCAAAATGCATAGAAACCAATGGAAACAACAAAAACGCATACCTTGTGATATTTCCTCTTGGACCAAACAGAGACAGCTCAAAATTTCACAGAATGTGTTGAAGACCAAGGCCCACAAATGTGATTTGAAATGGTTTTTCTACCAGGTTGCATTTAAGATAAAACAGCAAATGCTCATTTTAGTTCAAAATGCATTGAAACCAATGGAAACAACAAAGACGCATTCTTTGTGATATTTCCTCTTGGACCAAACACGAACAGCTCAAAATTTCACAGAATGAATTGAAGAGCAAGACACACAAATGTTATATGAAATGTTTTTTCTCACATGTTGCGTTTAAGAGAAAACAGCAAATGCTCGTTTTAGGCCAAAATGCATTGAAACCAATGGAAACAACAAAAACGCATTCTTTGTGATATCTGCTCTTGTAGCAAATACAGACAGCTCAAAATTTCACTGAATATGTTGAAGACCAAGGCCCACAAATGTGATGTGAAATGGTTCTTCTCCCATGTTACGATTAAGAGAAAACAGCAAATGCTTGTTGTAGGCCAAAATGCATTGAAACCAATGGAAACAACAAAAGTGCATACTTTGTGCTATCTTCTCTTGTAGCACACACAGTCAGCTCAAAATTTCACTCAATGTGTTGAAGACCAAGGCCCACAGATGTGATGTGAAATGGTTTTTCTCCCATGTTACGTTTAACAGAAAACAGCAAATGCTCGTTTTAGGCCAAAATGCATTGAAACCAATGGAAACAACAAAAGCGCATACTTTGTGATATTTCCTCTTGGTGCAAGCACAGAAAGCTCAAAATTTCACAGAATGTGTTGAAGACCAAGGCACACAGATGTGATGTGAAATGGTTTTTCTACCATGTTACGTTTAAGAGAAACAGCAAATGCTCGTTTTAGGCCAAAATGCATTGAAAACAATGGAAACAACAAAAGCGCATACTTTGTGATATTTCCTCTTGGAGCAAACACAGACAGCTCAAAATTTCACAGAATGTGTTGAAGACCAAGGCCAACAAATGTTATGTGAAATGTTTTTTCCTCCATGTTGCAGTTAAGAGAAAACAGCAAATGCTTGTTTTAGGCCAAAATGCATTGAAACCAATGGAAACAACAAAAGTGCATACTTTGCGATATTTCCTCTTGGACCAAACACAGTCAGCTCAAAATTTCACAGAATGTGTTGAAGACCAAGGCCCACAAATGTTATGTGAATTGGTTTTTCTCCCATGTTGCATTTAAGAGAAAACAGCAAATGCTCATTTTATGTCAAAATGCATTGAAACCAATGGAAACAACAAAGATGCATTCTTTGTGATATCTGCTCTTATAGCAAACACAGACAGTTCAAAATTTCACAGAAT
This sequence comes from Taudactylus pleione, assembly GCA_031769625.1. Taxonomy (NCBI): domain Eukaryota; kingdom Metazoa; phylum Chordata; class Amphibia; order Anura; family Myobatrachidae; genus Taudactylus; species Taudactylus pleione. The sequence goes on from JAUIMM010000306.1 coordinate 6,625, forward strand.
GTGTTGAAGACCAAGGCCCACAAATGTGATGTAAAATGGTTCTTCTCCCATGTTGCATTTAAGAGAAAACATCAAATGCTCATTTTATGCCAAAATGCATTAAAACCAATGGAAACAACAAAAACGCATACTTTGTGCTATCTCCTCTTGTAGCAAACACAGTCAGCTCAAAATTTCACACAATGTGTTGAAGACCAAGGCCCACAGATGTGATGTTAAATGGTTTTTCTCCCATGTTGCGTTTAAGAGAAAACAGCAAATGCTCGTTTTAGGCCAAAATGCATTGAAACCAATGGAAACAACAAAAGCGCATACTTTGTGATATTTCCTCTTGGACCAAACACAGACAGCTCAAAATTTCACAGAATGTGTTGAAGACCAAGGCCCACAAATGTGATTTGAAATTATTTTTCTCCCATGTTGCATTTAAGAGAAAACAGCAAATGCTCATTTTAGTTCAAAATGCATTGAAACCAATGGAAACAACAAAAATGCCTACTTTGTGATATCTCCTCTTGTAGCAAAGACAGACAGCTCAAAATTTCACAGAATGTGTTGAAGACCAAGGCCCTGAAATGTTATGTGAAATGGTTTTTCTCCCATGTTGCGTTTAAGAGAAAACAGCAAATGCTTGTTTTAGTCCAAAATGCATTGAAACCAATGGAAACAGCAAAAGTGCATTATTTGTGATATCTCCACTTGGAGTAAACACAGACAGCTCAAAATTTCACAGAATGTGTTGAAGACCAAGGCCCACAAATGTGATGTAAAATGGTTCTTCACCCATGTTGCGTTTAAGAGAAAACAGCAAATGCTCATTTTATGCCAAAATGCATTAAAACCAATGGAAACAACAAAAACGCATACTTTGTAGCAAACACAGTCAGCTCAAAATTTCACACAATGTGTTGAAGACCAAGGCCCACAGATGTGATGTGAAATGGTTTTTCTCCCATGTTGCGTTTTAGAGAAAACAGCAAATGCTCGTTTTAGGCCAAAATGCATTGAAACCAATGGAAACAACAAAATTGCATACTTTGTGATATCTCCTCTTGGAGCAAACACAGACAGCTCAAAATTTCACAGAATGTGTTGAAGACCAATGCCCAGAAATGTGATGTGAAATGGTTTTTCTCCCATGTAACGTTTAAGAGAAAACAGCAAATGCTTGTTTTAGGCCAAAATGCATTGAAACCAATGGAAACAGCAAAAGTGCATTCTTTGTGATATCTCCACTTGGAGTAAACACAGACAGCTCAAAATTTCACAGAATGTGTTGAAGACCAAGGCCCACAAATGTGATTGAAATGGTTTTTCTCCCATGTTTAATTTAAGAGAAAACAGCAAATGCTCGTTTTAGGTCAAAATGCATTGAAACCAATGGAAACAACAAAGATGCATTCTTTGTGATATCTGCTCTATAGGAAACACAGACAGCTCAAAATTTCACAGAATGTGTCGAAGACCAAGGCCCACAAATGTGATGTAAAATGGTTCTTCTCCCATGTTGCATTTAAGAGAAAATAGCAAATGCTCATTTTATGCAAAAATGCATTAAAACCAATGGAAACAACAAAAATGCATACTTTGTGCTATCTCCTCTTGTAGCAAACACAGTCAGCTCAAAATTTCACACAATGTGTTGAAGACCAAGGCCCACAGATGTGATGTGATATAGTTTTTCTCCCATGTTGCGTTTAAGAGAATACAACAAATGCTCGTTTTAGGCCAAAATGCATTGAAACCAATGGAAATAACAAAAGTGCATACTTTGTGATATTTCCTCTTGGAGCAAACACAGACAGCTCAAAATTTCACAGAATGTGTTGAAGACCAAGGCCCACAAATGTTATGTGAATTGGTTTTTCTCCCATGTTACATTTAAGAGAAAACAGCAAATGCTTATTTTAGGTCAAAATGCATTGAAACCAATGGAAACAACAAAGACGCATTCTTTGTGATATCTGCTCTTGTAGCAAACACAGACAGCTCAAAATTTCACAGAATGTGTTGAAGACCAAGGCCCACAAATGTGATTTGAAATTATTTTTCTCCCATGTTGCATTTAAGAGAAAACAGCAAATGCTCATTTTAGTTCAAAATGCATTGAAACCAATGGAAACAACAAAGACGCATTATTTGTGATATTTCCTCTTGTAGCAAACACAGACAGCTCAAAATTTCACAGAATGTGTTGAAGACCAAGGCCCACAAATGTAATGTGAAATGTTTTTTCTCCCATGTTGTGTTTAAGAGAAAACAGGAAATGCTCGTTTTAGGCCAAAATGCATAGAAACCAATGGAAACAACAAAAACGCATACCTTGTGATATTTCCTCTTGGACCAAACAGAGACAGCTCAAAATTTCACAGAATGTGTTGAAGACCAAGGCCCACAAATGTGATTTGAAATGGTTTTTCTACCAGGTTGCATTTAAGATAAAACAGCAAATGCTAATTTTAGTTCAAAATGCATTGAAACCAATGGAAACAACAAAGACGCATTCTTTGTGATATTTCCTCTTGGACCAAACACAGACAGCTCAAAATTTCACAGAATGTATTGAAGACCAAGGCCCACAAATGTTATATGAAATGTTTTTTCTCACATGTTGCGTTTAAGAGAAAACAGCAAATGCTCGTTTTAGGCCAAAATGCATTGAAACCAATGGAAACAACAAAAACGCATTCTTTGTGATATCTGCTCTTGTAGCAAATACAGACAGCTCAAAATTTCACTGAATGTGTTGAAGACCAAGGCCCACAAATGTGATGTGAAATGGTTCTTCTCCCATGTTGCGTTTAAGAGAAAACAGCAAATGCTTGTTGTAGGCCAAAATGCATTGAAACCAATGGAAACAACAAAAGTGCATACTTTGTGCTATCTTCTCTTGTAGCACACACAGTCAGCTCAAAATTTCACTCAATGTGTTGAAGACCAAGGCCCACAGATGTGATGTGAAATGGTTTTTCTCCCATGTTACGTTTAACAGAAAACAGCAAATGCTCGTTTTAGGCCAAAATGCATTGAAACCAATGGAAACAACAAAAGCGCATACTTTGTGATATTTCCTCTTGGTGCAAGCACAGACAGCTCAAAATTTCACAGAATGTGTTGAAGACCAAGGCCCACAAATGTGATTTGAAATGGTTTTTCTACCAGGTTGCATTTAAGATAAAACAGCAAATGCTCATTTTAGTTCAAAATGCATTGAAACCAATGGAAACAACAAAGACGCATTCTTTGTGATATTTCCTCTTGGACCAAACACGAACAGCTCAAAATTTCACAGAATGAATTGAAGAGCAAGACACACAAATGTTATATGAAATGTTTTTTCTCACATGTTGCGTTTAAGAGAAAACAGCAAATGCTCGTTTTAGGCCAAAATGCATTGAAACCAATGGAAACAACAAAAACGCATTCTTTGTGATATCTGCTCTTGTAGCAAATACAGACAGCTCAAAATTTCACTGAATATGTTGAAGACCAAGGCCCACAAATGTGATGTGAAATGGTTCTTCTCCCATGTTACGATTAAGAGAAAACAGCAAATGCTTGTTGTAGGCCAAAATGCATTGAAACCAATGGAAACAACAAAAGTGCATACTTTGTGCTATCTTCTCTTGTAGCACACACAGTCAGCTCAAAATTTCACTCAATGTGTTGAAGACCAAGGCCCACAGATGTGATGTGAAATGGTTTTTCTCCCATGTTACGTTTAACAGAAAACAGCAAATGCTCGTTTTAGGCCAAAATGCATTGAAACCAATGGAAACAACAAAAGCGCATACTTTGTGATATTTCCTCTTGGTGCAAGCACAGAAAGCTCAAAATTTCACAGAATGTGTTGAAGACCAAGGCACACAGATGTGATGTGAAATGGTTTTTCTACCATGTTACGTTTAAGAGAAACAGCAAATGCTCGTTTTAGGCCAAAATGCATTGAAAACAATGGAAACAACAAAAGCGCATACTTTGTGATATTTCCTCTTGGAGCAAACACAGACAGCTCAAAATTTCACAGAATGTGTTGAAGACCAAGGCCAACAAATGTTATGTGAAATGTTTTTTCCTCCATGTTGCAGTTAAGAGAAAACAGCAAATGCTTGTTTTAGGCCAAAATGCATTGAAACCAATGGAAACAACAAAAGTGCATACTTTGCGATATTTCCTCTTGGACCAAACACAGTCAGCTCAAAATTTCACAGAATGTGTTGAAGACCAAGGCCCACAAATGTTATGTGAATTGGTTTTTCTCCCATGTTGCATTTAAGAGAAAACAGCAAATGCTCATTTTATGTCAAAATGCATTGAAACCAATGGAAACAACAAAGATGCATTCTTTGTGATATCTGCTCTTATAGCAAACACAGACAGTTCAAAATTTCACAGAATGTGTTGAAGACCAAGGCCCACAAATGTGATGTAAAATGGTTCTTCTCCCATGTTGCATTTAAGAGAAAACATCAAATGCTCATTTTATGCCAAAATGCATTAAAACCAATGGAAACAACAAAAACGCATACTTTGTGCTATCTCCTCTTGTAGCAAACACAGTCAGCTCAAAATTTCACACAATGTGTTGAAGACCAAGGCCCACAGATGTGATGTTAAATGGTTTTTCTCCCATGTTGCGTTTAAGAGAAAACAGCAAATGCTCGTTTTAGGCCAAAATGCATTGAAACCAATGGAAACAACAAAAGCGCATACTTTGTGATATTTCCTCTTGGACCAAACACAGACAGCTCAAAATTTCACAGAATGTGTTGAAGACCAAGGCCCACAAATGTGATTTGAAATTATTTTTCTCCCATGTTGCATTTAAGAGAAAACAGCAAATGCTCATTTTAGTTCAAAATGCATTGAAACCAATGGAAACAACAAAAATGCCTACTTTGTGATATCTCCTCTTGTAGCAAAGACAGACAGCTCAAAATTTCACAGAATGTGTTGAAGACCAAGGCCCTGAAATGTTATGTGAAATGGTTTTTCTCCCATGTTGCGTTTAAGAGAAAACAGCAAATGCTTGTTTTAGGCCAAAATGCATTGAAACCAATGGAAACAGCAAAAGTGCATTATTTGTGATATCTCCACTTGGAGTAAACACAGACAGCTCAAAATTTCACAGAATGTGTTGAAGACCAAGGCCCACAAATGTGATGTAAAATGGTTCTTCACCCATGTTGCGTTTAAGAGAAAACAGCAAATGCTCATTTTATGCCAAAATGCATTAAAACCAATGGAAACAACAAAAACGCATACTTTGTAGCAAACACAGTCAGCTCAAAATTTCACACAATGTGTTGAAGACCAAGGCCCACAGATGTGATGTGAAATGGTTTTTCTCCCATGTTGCGTTTTAGAGAAAACAGCAAATGCTCGTTTTAGGCCAAAATGCATTGAAACCAATGGAAACAACAAAATTGCATACTTTGTGATATCTCCTCTTGGAGCAAACACAGACAGCTCAAAATTTCACAGAATGTGTTGAAGACCAATGCCCAGAAATGTGATGTGAAATGGTTTTTCTCCCATGTAACGTTTAAGAGAAAACAGCAAATGCTTGTTTTAGGCCAAAATGCATTGAAACCAATGGAAACAGCAAAAGTGCATTCTTTGTGATATCTCCACTTGGAGTAAACACAGACAGCTCAAAATTTCACAGAATGTGTTGAAGACCAAGGCCCACAAATGTTTTATGAAATGGTTTTGTTCCCATGTTGCGTTTAAGAGAAAATAGCAAATGAGCAAAAATGCATTGAAACCAATGGAAACAGCAAAAGTGCATACTTTGCCATATCTCCTCTTGTAGCAAACACAGACAGCTCAAAATTACACACAATGTGTTGAAGACCAAGGCCAACAAATGTAATGTGAAATTGTTTTTCTCCCATGTTGTGTTTAAGAGAAAACAGCAAATGCTCGTTTTAGGCCAAAATGCATTGAAATCAAAGGAAGCAGCAAAAGCGCATACTTTGCCATATCTCCTCTGGTAGCAAACACAGACAGCTCAAAATTAAACACAATGTGTTGAAGTCCAAGGCGCACAAATGTAATGTGAAATGGTTTTTCTCCCATGTTGCGTTTAAGAGAAAACAGTGAATGCTCATTTTAGGCCAAAATGCTTTGAAACCAATGGAAACAGCCAAATTGCATACTTTGCCATATCTCCTCTTGTAGCAAATACAGACAGCTCAAAATTTCACACATTGTGTTGAAGACCAAGGCCCACAAATGTGATGTGAAATGGATTTTCTCCCATGTTGCGTTTTGGAAAAAACAGCAAATGCACGTTTTAGGCCAAAATGCTTTGAAATCAATGGAAACAGCAAAAGAGCATACTTTGCCATATCTCCTCTTGTAGCAAACACAGACAGCTCAAAATTATACACAATGTGTTGAAGACCAAGGCCCACAAATGTGATGTGAAATAGTTTTTCTCCCATGTTGCGTTAAAGAGATAATGGCAAATGCTCGTTTTAGGCCAAAATGCATTGAAATCAATGGAAACAGCAAAAGTGCATTCTTTGTGATATCTCCTCTTGTAGCAAACACAGACAGGTCAAAGTTACACACAATGTGTTGAAGACCAAGGCCAACAAATGTAATGTGAAATTGTTTTTCTCCCATGTTGTATTTAAGAGAAAACAGCAAATGCTCGTTTTAGGCCAAAATGCATTGAAATCAAATGAAGCAGCAAAAGCGCATACTTTGCCATATCTCCTCTTGTAGCAAACACAGACAGCTCAAAATTAAACACAATGTGTTGAAGATCAAGGCCCACAAATGTGATGTGAAAAGGTTTTTCTCCCATGTTGCATTTAAGAGAAAACAGCAATTGCTCGTTTTAGGCCAAAATGCATTGAAATCAATGGAAACAGCAAAAGCGCACACTCTGCGATATCTCCTCTTGCCATATCTCTCTTGTAGCAAACACAGACAGCTCAAAATTACACACAATGTGTTGCAGACCAAGGCCCACAAATGTGATGTGAAATGGTTTTTCTCCCATGTTGCATTTAAGAGAAAACAGCAAATGCTCATTTAAGACCACAATGCATTGAAATCAATGGATAAAGCAAAAGCGCATACTTTCCGATATCTCCTCTTGTAACAAACATAGAGGGCTCAAAATTACAATCAATGTGTTGAAGACCAAGGCACACAAATGTTATCTGAAATGGTTTTATTCCCATGTTGCGTTTAAGAGAAAACAGCAAATGAGCCAAAATGCATTGAAACCAATGGAAACAGCAAAAGTGCATACTTTGCCATATCTCCTCTTGTAGCAAACACAGACAGCTCAAAATTACACACAATGTGTTGAAGACCAAGGCCAACAAATGTAATGTGAATATGTTTTTCTCCCATGTTGCGTTTAAGAGGAAACAGCAAATGTTCATTTTAGGCCAAAATGCATTGAAATCAATGGAAACAGCAAAAGCGCATACTTTGCAATATCTCCTCTTGTAGCAAACACAGACAGCTCAAAATTACACACAATGTGTTGAAGACCAAGGCCAACAAATGTAATGTGAAATTGTTTTTCTCCCATTTTGTGTTTAAGAGAAAACAGCAAATGCTCGTTTTAGGTCAAAATGCATTGAAATCAAATGAAGCAGCAAAAGCGCATACTTTGCCATATCTCCTCTTGTAGCAAACACAGACAGCTCAAAATTAAACACAATGTGTTGAAGATCAAGGCCCACAAATGTGATGTGAAAAGGTTTTTCTCCCATGTTGCATTTAAGAGAAAACAGCAATTGCTCGTTTTAGGCCAAAATGCATTGAAATCAATGGAAACAGCAAAAGCGCACACTCTGCGATATCTCCTCTTGCCATATCTCTCTTGTAGCAAACACAGACAGCTCAAAATTAAACACAATGTGTTGCAGACCAAGGCCCACAAATGTGATGTGAAATGGTTTTTCTCCCATGTTGCATTTAAGAGAAAACAGCAAATGCTCATTTAAGACCACAATGCATTGAAATCAATGGATAAAGCAAAAGCACATGCTTTCCGATATCTCCTCTTGTAACAAACATAGAGGGCTCAAAATTACAATCAATGTGTTGAAGACCAAGGCACACAAATGTTATCTGAAATGGTTTTGTTCCCATGTTGCGTTTAAGAGAAAACAGCAAATGAGCCAAAATGCATTGAAACCAATGGAAACAGCAAAAGTGCATACTTTGCCATATCTCCTCTTGTAGCAAACACAGACAGCTCAAAATTACACACAATGTGTTGAAGACCAAGGCCAACAAATGTAATGTGAAAATGTTTTTCTCCCATGTTGCGTTTAAGAGGAAACAGCAAATGTTCATTTTAGGCCAAAATGCATTGAAATCAATGAAAACAGCAAAAGCGCATACTTTGCAATATCTCCTCTTGTAGCAAACACAGACAGCTCAAAATTACATACAATGTGTTGATGAACAAGGCCCACAAATGTGATGTGAAATGGTTTTTCTCCCATGTTGCGTTTAAGAGAAAAAAACAAATGCTCGTTTTAGGCCAAAATGCATTGAAATCAAAGGAAACAGCAAAAGTGCATACTTTTCCATATCTCCTCTTGCCATATCTCTCTTGTAGCAAACACAGACAGCTCAAAATTACACACAATGTGTTGAAGACCAAGGCCCACAACTGTGATGTGAATTGTTTTTTCTCCCATGTTGCGTTTAAGAGAAAAAAACAAATGCTCGTTTTATGCCAAAATGCATTGAAATCAAAGGAAACAGCAAAAGCGCATACTTTGCCATATCTCCTCTTGTAGCAAACACAGACAGCTCAAAATTACACACAATGTGTTGAAGAACAAGGCCCACAAATGTGATGTGAAATGGTTTTTCTCCCATGTTGCGTTTAAGAGAAAACAGCAGTTGCTCGTTTTAGGCCAAAATGCATTGAAATCAATGGAAACAGCAAAAGCGCACACTCTGCGATATCTCCTCTTGCCATATCTCTCTTGTAGCAAACACAGACAGCTCAAAATTACACACAATATGTTGAAGACCAAGGCCAACAAATGTAATGTGAAATGGTTTTTCTCCCATGTTGCGTTTAAGAGAAAACAGTGAATGCTCGTTTTAGGCCAAAATGCTTTGAAACCAATGGAAACAGCAAAAGTGCATACTTTGCCATATCTCCTCTTGTAGCAAATACAGACAGCTCAAAATTTCACACATTGTGTTGAAGACCAAGGCCCACAAATGTTATGTGAAATGGTTTTGTTCCCATGTTGAGTTTAAGAGAAAACAGCAAATGAGCCAAAATGCATTGAAACCAATGGAAACAGCAAAAGTGCCTACTTTGCCATATCTCCTCTTGTAGCAAACACAGACAGCTCAAAATTACACACAATGTGTTGAAGACCAAGGCCAACAAATGTAATGTGAATATGTTTTTCTCCCATGTTGCATTTAAGAGGAAACAGCAAATGCTCATTTTAGGCCAAAATGCATTGAAATCAATGAAAACAGCAAAAGCGCATACTTTGCAATATCTCCTCTTGTAGCAAACACAGACAGCTCAAAATTACATACAATGTGTTGATGAACAAGGCCCACAAATGTGATGTGAAATAGTTTTTCTCCCATGTTGCATTTAAGAGAAAACGGCAAATGCTCGTTTTAGGCCAAAATGCATTGAAATCAATGGAAACAGCAAAAGTGCCTACTTTGCGATATCTCCTCTTGTAGCAAATACAGACAGCTCAAAATTGTACACATTGTGTTGAAGACCAAGGCCCACAAATGTGATGTATAATGGTTTTTCTCCCATGTTGCGCTTAAGAGAAAACAGCAAATGCCAGTTTTAGGCCAAAATGCATTGAAATCAATGGAAATAGCAAAAGCGCACACTTTGTGATATTTCCTCTTGTAGCAAACACAGACAGCTCAAAATTAAACACAATGTGTTGAAGACAAAGGCCCACAAATGTGATGTGAAATGGTTTTTCTCCCATGTTGCGCTTAAGAGAAAACAGCAAATGCCAGTTTTAGGCCAAAATGCATGGAAATCAATGGAAATAGCAAAAGCGCATACTTTGTGATATCTCCTCTTGTAGCAAACACAGACAGCTCAAAATTAAACACAATGTGTTGAAGACCAAGGCCCACAAATGTGATGTGACATGGTTTTTCTCCCATGTTGCTTTTAAGAGAAAACCGCAAATGCTCGTTTTAGGACAAAATGCATTGAAACCAATGGAAACAGCAAAAGTGCATACTTTGCCATATCTCCTCTTGTAGCATACACAGACAGCTCAAAATTAAACACAATATGTTGAAGTCCAAGGCCGACAAATGTAATGTGAAATGGTTTTTCTCCCACGTTGCGTTTAGGAGAAAACAGTGAATGCTCATTTTAGGCCAAAATGCTTTGAAACCAATGGAAACAGCCAAAGTGCATACTTTGCCATATCTCCTCTTGTAGCAAATACAGACAGCTCAAAATTTCACACATTGTGTTGAAGACCAAGGCCCACAAATGTGATGTGAAATTGATTTTCTCCCATGTTGCGTTTAGGAAAAAACAGCAAATGCACGTTTTAGGCCAAAATGCTTTGAAATCAATGGAAATAGCAAAAGCGCATACTTTGTGATATCTCCTCTTGTAGCAAACACAGACAGCTCAAAATTAAACACAATGTGTTGAAGACCAAGGCCCACAAATGTGATGTGAATTGTTTTTACTCCCCTGTTGCATTTAAGAGAAAACAACAAATGCTCATTTAAGGCCAAAATGCATTGAAATCAATGGAAACAGCAAAAGCGCATGCTTTGCGATATCTCCTCTTGTAGCAAACACAGAGGGCTCAAAATTACACACAATGTGTTAAAGACCAAGGCACACAAATGTTATGTGAAATGGTTTTTCTCCCATGTTGCTTTTAAGAGAAAACCGCAAATGCTCGTTTTAGGACAAAATGCATTGAAACCAATGGAAACAGCCAAAGTGCATACTTTGCCATATCTCCTCTTGTAGCAAATACAGACAGCTCAAAATTTCACACATTGTGTTGAATACCAAGGCCCACAAATGTGATGTGAAATGGATTTTCTCCAATGTTGCATTTAGGAAAAAACAGCAAATGCACGTTTTAGGCCAAAATGCTTTGAAATCAATGGAAACAGCAAAAGTGCATACTTTGCGATATCTCCTCTTGTAGAAAATACAGACAGCTCAAAATTAAACACAATGTGTTGAAGACCAAGGCCCACAAATGTGATGTGAAATAGTTTTTCTCCCATGTTGCGTTAAAGAGATAATGGCAAATGCTCGTTTTAGGCCAAAATGCATTGAAATCAATGGAAACAGCAAAAGCGCATTCTTTGTGATATCTCCTCTTGTAGCAAACACAGACAGGTCAAAGTTACACACAATGTGTTGAAGACCAAGGCCCACAAATGTGATGTGAAACGGTTTTTCTCCCATGCTGCGTTTCAGAGAAAACAGCAAATGCTCGTTTTAGGCCAAAATGCATTGAAACCAATGGAAACAGCAAAAGTGCATACTTTGCCATATCTTCTCTTGTAGCAAACACAGACAGCTCAAAATTTCACACATTGTGTTGAAGACCAAGGCCCACAAATGTGATGTGAAATGGTTTTTATCCCATTTTGCGTTTAGGAGAAAACAGCAAATGCTCATTTTAGGCCAAAATGCATTGAAATCAATTGAAACAGCAAAAGTGCATATTTTGCGATATCTCCTCTTGTAGCAAACACAGACAGCTCAAAATTAAACACAATGTGTTGAAGACGAAGGCCCACAAATGTGATGTGAATTGTTTTTACTTCCCAGTTGCGTTTAAGAGAAAACAACAAATGCTCATTTAAGGCCAAAATGCATTGAAATCAATGGAAACAGCAAAAGCGCATGCTTTGCGATATCTCCTCTTATAGCAAACACAGAGGGCTCAAAGTTACACACAATGTGTTAAAGACCAAGGCACACAAATGTTATGTGAAAAGGTTTTTCTCCCATGTTGTGTTTAAGAGAAAACAGCAAATGAGCCAAAATACATTGAAACTAATGGAAACAGCAAAAGCGCTTACTTTGCCATATCTCCTCTTGTAGCAAACACAGACAGCTCAAAATGTCACACAATGTGTTGAAGACCAAAGCCAACAAATGTAATGTGAAATTGTTTTTCTCCCATGTTGCATTTAAGAGGAAACAGCAAATGCTCGTTTTAGGCCAAAATGCATTGAAATCAATGGAAACAGCAAAAGCGCATTCTTTGTGATATCTCCTCATGTTGCAAACACAGACAGGTCAAAGTTACACACAATGTGTTGAAGACCAGGGCCCACAAATGTGATGTGAAATGGTTTTTCTCCCATTTTGCGTTTAAGAGAAAACAGTGAATGCTCGTTTTAGGCCAAAATGCTTTGAAACCAATGGAAACAGCAAAAGTGCATACTTTGCCATATCTCCTCTCGTAGCAAACACAGACAGCTCAAAATTAAACACAATGTGTTGAAGACCAAGGCCCACAAATGTGATGTGAAATGGTTTTTCTCCCTGTTGCAATCAAGAGAAAACAGCAACTGCTCGTTTTAGGCCAAAATGCATTGAAATCAATGGAAACAGCAAAAGTGCACACTCTGCAATATCTCCTCTTGCCATATCTCTCTTGTAGCAAACACAGACAGCTCAAAATTACACACAATGTGTTGAAGACCAAGGCCCACAACTGTGATGTGAATTGTTTTTTCTCCCATGTTGCGTTTAAGAGAAAAAAACAAATGCTCGTTTTAGGCCAAAATGCATTGAAATCAAAGGAAACAGCAAAAGCGCATACTTTGCCATATCTCCTCTTGTAGCAAACACAGACAGCTCAAAATGACACACAATGTGTTGAAGACCAAGGCCCACAAATGTGATGTGAAATGGTTTTTCTCCCATGTTGCATTTAAGAGAAAACAGCAAATGCTCTTTTAAGACCAAAACGCATTGAAATCAATGGATACAGCAAAAGTGCATGCTTTGCGATATCTCCTCTTATAGCAAACACAGAGGGCTCAAAATTACACTCAATGTGTTGAAGACCAAGGCACACAAATGTTATGTGAAATGGTTTTGTTCCCAAGTTGCGTTTAAGAGAAAACAGCAAGTGAGCCAAAATGCATTGAAACCAAAGGAAACAGCAAAAGTGCATACTTTGCCATATCTCCTCTTGTAGTAAACACAGACAGCTCAAAATTACACACAATATGTTGAAGACCAATGCCAACAAATGTAATGTGAAATGGTTTTTCTCCCATGTTGCGTTTAAGAGAAAACAGTGAATGCTCGTTTTAGGCCAAAATGCTTTGAAACCAATGGAAACAGCAAAAGTGCATACTTTGCCATATCTCCTCTTGTATCAAATGCAGACAGCTCAAAATTTCACACATTGTGTTGAAGACCAAGGCCCACAAATTTGATGTGAAATGGATTTTCTCCCGTGTTGCGTTTAGGAGAAAACAGCAAATGCACGTTTTAGGCCAAAATGCATTGAAATCAATGGAAACAGCAAAAGCGCACACTCTGCGATATCTCCTCTTGCCATATCTCTCTTGTAGCAAACACAGACAGCTCAAAATTACACACAATGTGTTGAAGACCAAGGCCCACAAATGTGATGTGAATTGTTTTTTCTCCCCTTTTGCGTTTAAGAGAAAGCAACAAATGCTCGTTTTAGGCCAAAATGCATTGAAATCAAAGGAAACAGCAAAAGCGCATACTTTGCCATATCTCCTCTTGTAGCAAACACACAAAGCTCAAAATTAAACACAATGTGTTGAAGACCAAGGCCCACAAATGTGATGTGACATGGTTTTTCTCCCATGTTGCTTTTAAGAGAAAACCGCAAATGCTCGTTTTAGGACAAAATGCATTGAAACCAATGGAAACAGCAAAAGTGCATACTTTGCCATATCTCCTCTTGTAGCATACACAGACAGCTCAAAATTAAACACAATATGTTGAAGTCCAAGGCCGACAAATGTAATGTGAAATGGTTTTTCTCCCACGTTGCGTTTAGGAGAAAACAGTGAATGCTCATTTTAGGCCAAAATGCTTTGAAACCAATGGAAACAGCCAAAGTGCATACTTTGCCATATCTCCTCTTGTAGCAAATACAGACAGCTCAAAATTTCACACATTGTGTTGAAGACCAAGGCCCACAAATGTGATGTGAAATTGATTTTCTCCCATGTTGCGTTTAGGAAAAAACAGCAAATGCACGTTTTAGGCCAAAATGCTTTGAAATCAATGGAAATAGCAAAAGCGCATACTTTGTGATATCTCCTCTTGTAGCAAACACAGACAGCTCAAAATTAAACACAATGTGTTGAAGACCAAGGCCCACAAATGTGATGTGAATTGTTTTTACTCCCCTGTTGCATTTAAGAGAAAACAACAAATGCTCATTTAAGGCCAAAATGCATTGAAATCAATGGAAACAGCAAAAGCGCATGCTTTGCGATATCTCCTCTTGTAGCAAACACAGAGGGCTCAAAATTACACACAATGTGTTAAAGACCAAGGCACACAAATGTTATGTGAAATGGTTTTTCTCCCATGTTGCTTTTAAGAGAAAACCGCAAATGCTCGTTTTAGGACAAAATGCATTGAAACCAATGGAAACAGCCAAAGTGCATACTTTGCCATATCTCCTCTTGTAGCAAATACAGACAGCTCAAAATTTCACACATTGTGTTGAATACCAAGGCCCACAAATGTGATGTGAAATGGATTTTCTCCAATGTTGCATTTAGGAAAAAACAGCAAATGCACGTTTTAGGCCAAAATGCTTTGAAATCAATGGAAACAGCAAAAGTGCATACTTTGCGATATCTCCTCTTGTAGAAAATACAGACAGCTCAAAATTAAACACAATGTGTTGAAGACCAAGGCCCACAAATGTGATGTGAAATAGTTTTTCTCCCATGTTGCGTTAAAGAGATAATGGCAAATGCTCGTTTTAGGCCAAAATGCATTGAAATCAATGGAAACAGCAAAAGCGCATTCTTTGTGATATCTCCTCTTGTAGCAAACACAGACAGGTCAAAGTTACACACAATGTGTTGAAGACCAAGGCCCACAAATGTGATGTGAAACGGTTTTTCTCCCATGCTGCGTTTCAGAGAAAACAGCAAATGCTCGTTTTAGGCCAAAATGCATTGAAACCAATGGAAACAGCAAAAGTGCATACTTTGCCATATCTTCTCTTGTAGCAAACACAGACAGCTCAAAATTTCACACATTGTGTTGAAGACCAAGGCCCACAAATGTGATGTGAAATGGTTTTTATCCCATTTTGCGTTTAGGAGAAAACAGCAAATGCTCATTTTAGGCCAAAATGCATTGAAATCAATTGAAACAGCAAAAGTGCATATTTTGCGATATCTCCTCTTGTAGCAAACACAGACAGCTCAAAATTAAACACAATGTGTTGAAGACGAAGGCCCACAAATGTGATGTGAATTGTTTTTACTTCCCAGTTGCGTTTAAGAGAAAACAACAAATGCTCATTTAAGGCCAAAATGCATTGAAATCAATGGAAACAGCAAAAGCGCATGCTTTGCGATATCTCCTCTTATAGCAAACACAGAGGGCTCAAAGTTACACACAATGTGTTAAAGACCAAGGCACACAAATGTTATGTGAAAAGGTTTTTCTCCCATGTTGTGTTTAAGAGAAAACAGCAAATGAGCCAAAATACATTGAAACTAATGGAAACAGCAAAAGCGCTTACTTTGCCATATCTCCTCTTGTAGCAAACACAGACAGCTCAAAATGTCACACAATGTGTTGAAGACCAAAGCCAACAAATGTAATGTGAAATTGTTTTTCTCCCATGTTGCATTTAAGAGGAAACAGCAAATGCTCGTTTTAGGCCAAAATGCATTGAAATCAATGGAAACAGCAAAAGCGCATTCTTTGTGATATCTC
Source organism: Taudactylus pleione (assembly GCA_031769625.1). NCBI lineage: Eukaryota > Metazoa > Chordata > Amphibia > Anura > Myobatrachidae > Taudactylus > Taudactylus pleione. Next base: position 22,580 of record JAUIMM010000306.1, read on the forward strand.
CTCATGTTGCAAACACAGACAGGTCAAAGTTACACACAATGTGTTGAAGACCAGGGCCCACAAATGTGATGTGAAATGGTTTTTCTCCCATTTTGCGTTTAAGAGAAAACAGTGAATGCTCGTTTTAGGCCAAAATGCTTTGAAACCAATGGAAACAGCAAAAGTGCATACTTTGCCATATCTCCTCTTGTAGCAAATACAGACAGCTCAAAATTTCACACATTGTGTTGAAGACCAAGGCCCACAAATGTGATGTGAAATGGATTTTCTCCCGTGTTGCGATTAGGAGAAAACAGCAAATGCATGTTTTAGGCCAAAATTCTTTGAAATCAATGGAAACAGCAAAAGTGCATACTTTGCCATATCTCCTCTCGTAGCAAACACAGACAGCTCAAAATTAAACACAATGTGTTGAAGACCAAGGCCCACAAATGTGATGTGAAATGGTTTTTCTCCCTGTTGCAATCAAGAGAAAACAGCAACTGCTCGTTTTAGGCCAAAATGCATTGAAATCAATGGAAACAGCAAAAGTGCACACTCTGCAATATCTCCTCTTGCCATATCTCTCTTGTAGCAAACACAGACAGCTCAAAATTACACACAATGTGTTGAAGACCAAGGCCCACAACTGTGATGTGAATTGTTTTTTCTCCCATGTTGCGTTTAAGAGAAAAAAACAAATGCTCGTTTTAGGCCAAAATGCATTGAAATCAAAGGAAACAGCAAAAGCGCATACTTTGCCATATCTCCTCTTGTAGCAAACACAGACAGCTCAAAATTACACACAATGTGTTGAAGACCAAGGCCCACAAATGTGATGTGAAATGGTTTTTCTCCCATGTTGCATTTAAGAGAAAACAGCAAATGCTCTTTTAAGACCAAAACGCATTGAAATCAATGGATACAGCAAAAGTGCATGCTTTGCGATATCTCCTCTTATAGCAAACACAGAGGGCTCAAAATTACACTCAATGTGTTGAAGACCAAGGCACACAAATGTTATGTGAAATGGTTTTGTTCCCAAGTTGCGTTTAAGAGAAAACAGCAAGTGAGCCAAAATGCATTGAAACCAAAGGAAACAGCAAAAGTGCATACTTTGCCATATCTCCTCTTGTAGTAAACACAGACAGCTCAAAATTACACACAATATGTTGAAGACCAATGCCAACAAATGTAATGTGAAATGGTTTTTCTCCCATGTTGCGTTTAAGAGAAAACAGTGAATGCTCGTTTTAGGCCAAAATGCTTTGAAACCAATGGAAACAGCAAAAGTGCATACTTTGCCATATCTCCTCTTGTATCAAATGCAGACAGCTCAAAATTTCACACATTGTGTTGAAGACCAAGGCCCACAAATTTGATGTGAAATGGATTTTCTCCCGTGTTGCGTTTAGGAGAAAACAGCAAATGCACGTTTTAGGCCAAAATGCATTGAAATCAATGGAAACAGCAAAAGCGCACACTCTGCGATATCTCCTCTTGCCATATCTCTCTTGTAGCAAACACAGACAGCTCAAAATTACACACAATGTGTTGAAGACCAAGGCCCACAAATGTGATGTGAATTGTTTTTTCTCCCCTTTTGCGTTTAAGAGAAAGCAACAAATGCTCGTTTTAGGCCAAAATGCATTGAAATCAAAGGAAACAGCAAAAGCGCATACTTTGCCATATCTCCTCTTGTAGCAAACACACAAAGCTCAAAATTAAACACAATGTGTTGAAGATCAAGGCCCACAAATGTGATGTGAAATGGTTTTTCTCCCATGTTGCGTTTAAGAGAAAACAGCAATTGCTCGTTTTAGGCCAAAATGCATTGAAATCAATGGAAACAGCAAAAGCGCACACTCTGCGATATCTCCTCTTGCCATATCTCTCTTGTAGCAAACACAGACAGCTCAAAATAACACACAATGTGTTGAAGACCAAGGCCCACAAATGTGATGTGAAATGGTTTTTCTCCCATGTTGCATTTAAGAGAAAACAGCAAATGCTCATTTCAGACCAAAATGCATTGAAATCAATGGAAACAGCAAAAGTGCATACTTTGCGATATATCCTCTTGTAGCAAACACAGACAGCTCAAAATTAAACACAATGTGTTGAAGACCAAGGCCCACAAATGTGATGTGAAATAGTTTTTCTCCCATGTTGCGTTAAAGAGAAAATGGCAAATGCTCGTTTTAGGCCAAAATGCTTTGAAATCAATGGAAACAGCAAAAGCGCATTCTTTGTGATATCTCCTCTTGTAGCAAACACAGACAGGTCAAAGTTACAAACAATGTGTTGAAGACCAAGGCCCACAAATGTGATGTGAAATGGTTTTTCTCCCATGTTGCGTTTAACAGAAAACCGCAAATGCTCGTTTTAGGCCAAAATGCTTTGAAACCAATGGAAACATGAAAAGTGCATACTTTGCCATATCTTCTCTTGTAGCAAACACAGACAGCTCAAAATTTCACACATTGTTTTGAAGACCAAGGCCCACAAATCTGATGTGAAATGGTTTATATCCCTTTTTGCGTTTAGGAGAAAACAGCAAATGCTCATTTTAGGCCAAAATGCATTGAAATCAATTGAAACAGCAAAAGTGCATATTTTGCGATATCTCCTCTTGTAGCAAACACAGACAGCTCAAAATTAAACACAATGTGTTGAAGACCAAGGCCCACAAATGTGATGTGAAATGGTTTTTCTCCCATGTTGTGTTTAAGAGAAAACAGTGAATGCTCGTTTTAGGCCAAAATGCTTTGAAACCAATGGAGACAGCAAAAGTGCATACTTTGCCATATCTCCTCTTGTAGAAAATACAGACAGCTCAAAATTTCATACATTGCGTTGAAGACCAAGGTCCACAAATGTGATGTGAAATGAATTTTCTCCCATGTTGCATTTAGGAAAAAACAGCAAATGCACGTTTTATTCCAAAATGCATTGAAATCAATGGAAACAGCAAAAGTGCATACTTTGCGATATATCCTCTTGTAGCAAACACAGACAGCTCAAAATTAAACACAATGTGTTGAAGACCAAGGCCCACAAATGTGATGTGAAATAGTTTTTCTCCCATGTTGCGTTAAAGAGAAAATGGCAAATGCACGTTTTAGGCCAAAATGCATTGAAATCAATGGAAACAGCAAAAGTGCATACTTTGCGATATATCCTCTTGTAGCAAACACAGACAGCTCAAAATTAAACACAATATGTTGAAGACCAAGGCCCACAAATGTGATGTGAATTAGTTTTTCTCCCATGTTGCGTTAAAGAGAAAATGGCAAATGCTCGTTTTAGGCCAAAATGCATTGAAATCAATGGAAACAGCAAAAGCGCATTCTTTGTGATATCTCCTCTTGTAGCAAACACAGACAGGTCAAAGTTACACACAATGTGTTGAAGACCAAGGCCCACAAATGTGATGTGAAATGGTTTTTCTCCCATGTTGCGTTTAACAGAAAACCGCAAATGCTCGTTTTAGGCCAAAATGCTTTGAAACCAATGGAAACAGCAAAAGTGCATACTTTGCCATATCTTCTCTTGTAGCAAACACAGACAGCTCAAAATTTCACACATTGTTTTGAAGACCAAGGCCCACAAATCTGATGTGAAATGGTTTTTATCCCTTTTTGCGTTTAGGAGAAAACAGCAAATGCTCATTTTAGGCCAAAATGTATTGAAATCAATTGAAACAGCAAAAGTGCATATTTTGCGATATCTCCTCTTGTAGCAAACACAGACAGCTCAAAATTAAACACAATGTGTTGAAGACCAAGGCCCACAAATGTGATGTGAAATGGTTTTTCTCAAATGCTGCGTTTAAGAGAAAACAGCAACTGCTCATTTTAGTCCAAAATGCATTGAAATCAATGGAAACAGCAAAAGCGCACACTCTGCGATATCTCCTCTTGCCATATCTCTCTTGTAGCAATCACAGACAGCTCAAAATTAAACACAATGTGTTGAAGACGAAGGCCCACAAATGTGATGTGAATTGTTTTTACTCCCCTGTTGTATTTAAGAGAAAACAACAAATGCTCATTTAAGGCCAAAATGCATTGAAATCAATGGAAACAGCAAAAGCGCATGCTTTGCGATATCTCCTCTTGTAGCAAACACAGATTGCTCAAAATTACACACAATGTTTTGAAGACCAAGGCACACAAATATTATGTGAAAAGGTTTTTCTCCAATGTTGCGTTTAAGAGAAAACAGCAAATGAGCCAAAATGCATTGAAATCAATGGAAACTGCAAAAGCGCATGCTTTGCGATATCTCCTCTTCTAGCAAACACAGACAGCTCAAAATGTGACACAATGTGTTGAAGACCAAAGCCAACAAATGTAATGTGAAATAGTTTTTCTCCCATGTTGCGTTTAAGAGGAAACAGCAAATGCTCGTTTTAGGCCAAAATGCATTGAAATCAATGGAAACAGCAATAGCGCATTCTTTGTGATATCTCCTCTTGTAGCAAACACAGACAGGTCAAAGTTACACACAATGTGTTGAAGACCAAGGCCCACAAATGTGATGTGAAATGGTTTTTCTCCCATGTTGCGTTTAAGAGAAAACCGCAAATGCTCCTTTTAGGCCAAAATGTATTGAAATCAAAGGAAACAGCAAAAGTGCATACTTTGCCAAATCTCCTCTTGTAGCAAACACAGACAGCACAAAATTACACACAATGTGTTGAAAAACAAGGCCCACAAATGTGATGGGAAATGGTTTTTCTCCCATGTTGCCTTTAAGAGAAAACAGCAATGCTCAAAATGCATTGGAATCAATGGAAATAGCAAAAGCGCATACTTTGTGATATCTACGCTTGTAGCAAACACAGACAGCTCAAAATTACACACAATGTGTTGAAGTCCAAGGCCCACAAATGTGATGTGAAATGGTTTTTCTCCCATGTTGCGTTTAAGAGAAAACAGTGAATGCTCGTTTTTGGCCAAAATGCTTTGAAATCAATGGAAACAGCAAAAGTGCATACTTTGCGATATCTCCTCTTGTAGCAAACACAGACAGGTCAAAATTAAACACAATGTGTTGAAGACCAAGGCCCACAAATGTGATGTAAAATGGTTTTTCTCCCATGTTGCATTTAAGAGTAAACAGCAACAGCTCGTTTTATGCCAAAATGCATTGAAATCAATGGAAACAGCAAAAGCGCCCACTCTGCGATATCTCCTCTTGCCATATCTCTCTTGTAGCAAACACAGACAGCTCAAAATTACACACAATGTGTTGAAGACCAAGGCTCACAAATGTGATGTGAATTGTTTTTTTCTCCCATGTTGCATTTAAGAGAAAACAGCAAATGCTCATTTAATGCCAAAATGAATTGAGATAAATGAAAACAGCAAAAGCGCATGCTTTGCGATATTTCCTCTTGTAGCAAACACAGAGGGCTCAAATTTACACACAATGTGTTGAAGACAAAGCCACACTAATGTTAAGTGAAAAGGTTTTTCTCCCATGTTGCATTTAAGAGAAAACAGCAAATGCTCATTTAAGCCCAAAATGCATTGAAACCAATGGAAACAGCAAAAGTGCATTCTTTGTGATAACTCCTCTTGTAGCACACACAGACAGCTCAAAATTAAACACAATGTGTTGAAGACCAAGGCCCACAAATGTGAAGTCAAATGTTTTTTCTCCCATTTTTCATTTAGGAGAAAACAGCAAATTCTCGTTTTAGGCCAAAATGAATTGAAATCAATGGAAATAGCAAAAGTGCATTATTTGTGATATCTCCTCTTGTAGCAAACACAGAGGGCTCAAAATTACACACAATGTGTTGAAGACGAAGGCACACAAATGTGATGTGAAATGGTTTTTCTCCCATGTTGCGTTTAAGAGAAAACAGTGAATGCTCATTTTAGGCCAAAATGCTTTGAAACCAATGGAAACAGCAAAAGTGCATACTTTGCCATATCTCCTCTTTTAGCAAACACAGACAGCTCAAAATTACACACAATAAGTTGAAGACCAATGCCAACAAATGTAATGTGAAATTATTTTTCTCCCATGTTGCGTTTAAGAGAAAACATCAAATGCTCGTTTTAGGCCAAAATGCATTGAAATCAATGGAAACAGCTAATGCACCTACTTTGCCTTATCTCCTCATGTAGCAAAATTTCACACAATGTGTTGAAGACCAAGGCCCTCAAATGTGATGTGAAATGGTTTTTCTCCCATGTTGCGTTTAAGAGAAAACAGTGAATGCTCATTTTAGGCCAAAATGCTTTGAAACCAATGGAAACAGCAAAAGCGCATACTTTGCCATATCTCCTCTTTTAGCAAACACAGACAGCTCAAAATTACACACAATGTGTTGAAGACCAATGCCAACAAATGTAATGTGAAATTGTTTTTCTTCCATGTTGCGTTTAAGAGAAAACATCAAATGCTCGTTTTAGGCCAAAATGCATTGAAATCAATGGAAACAGCTAAAGCACCTACTTTGCCTTATCTCCTCATGTAGCAAAATTTCACACATTGTGTTGCAGACCAAGGCCCACAAATGTGATGTGAAATGGATTTTCTCCCATGTTGCGTTTAGGAGAAAACAGCAAATGCACGTTTTAGGCCAAAATGCATTGAAATCAATGGAAACAGCAAAAGCGCACACTCTGCGATATCTCCTCTTGCCATATCTCTCTTGTAGTAAACACAGACAGCTCAAAATTACACAAAATGTGTTGAAGACCAAGGCTCACAAATGTGATGTGAATTGTTTTTTCTCCCATGTTGCATTTAAGAGAAAACAGCAAATACTCATTTAAGGCCAAAATGCTTTGAGATCAATGGAAACAGCAAAAGCGCATGCTTTGCGATATTTCCTGTTGTAACAAACACAGAGGGCTCAAAATTACACACAATGTGTTGAAGACCATGCAACACAAATGTTAAGTGAAAAGGTTTTTCTCCCATGTTGCGTTTAAGAGAAAACAGCATAAGAGTCAAAATGCATTGAAAAAAATGGAAACAGCAAAAGTGCATTCTTTGTGATATCTCCTCTTGTAGCAAACACAGACAGCTGAAAATTAAACACAATGTGTTGAAGACCAAGGCCCACAAATGTGATGTGAAATAGTTTTTCTCCCATGTTGCGTTGAAGAGGAAACAGCAAATGGTCGTTTTAGGCCAAAATGCATTGAAATCAAAGGAAACAGCAAAAGCGCATACTTTGCCATATCTCCTCTTGTAGCAAACACAGACAGCTGAAAATTAAACACAATGTGTTGAAGACCAAGGCCCACAAATGTGATGTGAAATAGTTTTTCTCCCATGTTTCGTTTAAGAGAAAACAGCAAATGCCCGTTTTAGGCCAAAATGCATTGAAATCAATGGAAATAGCAAAAGTTCATACTTTGTGATATCTCCTCTTGTAGCAAACACAGACAGCTCAAAATTAAACACAATGTGTTGAAGACCATGGCTCACAAATGTGATGTGAAACAGTTTTTCTCCCATGTTGCGTTTAAGAGAAAACAGCAAATGCTCGTTTTAGGCCAAAATGCATTGAAACCAATGGAAACAGCAAAAGCGCATTCTTTGTGATATCTCCTCTTGTAGCAAACACAGACAGCTCAAAATTACACACAATGTGTTGAAGAACAAGGCCCACAAATGTGATGTGAAATGGTTTTTCTCCCATGTTGCGTTTAAGAGAAAACAGCAATGCTCAAAATGCATTGAAATCAATGGAAATAGCAAAAGCGCATACTTTGTGATATCTCCGCTTGTAGCAAACACAGACAGCTCAAAATTACACACAATGTGTTGAAGACCAAGGCCAACAAATGTGTGGTGAAATAGTTTTTCTCCCCCTTGTTGCGTTTAAGAGAAAACAGCAAATGCCTGTTTTAGGCAAAAATGCATTGAAATCAATGGAAATAGCAAAAGTTCATACTTTGTGATATCTCCTCTTGTAGCAAACACAGACAGCTCAAAATTAAACACAATGTGTTGAAGTCCAAGGCCCACAAATGTGATGTGAAATGGTTTTCTCCCATGTTGCATTTAAGAGAAAACAGTGAATGCTCGTTTTAGGCCAAAATGCTTTGAAACCAATGGAAACAGCAAAAGTGCATACTTTCCCATATCTCCTCTTGTAGCAAATACAGACAGCTCAAAATTTCACACATTGTGTTGAAGACCAAGGCCCACAAATGTGATGTGAAATGGATTTTCTCCCGTGTTGCGTTTAGGAGAAAACAGCAAATGCACATTTTAGGCCAAAATGCATTGAAATCAATGGAAACAGCAAAAGTGCATACTATGCGATATCTCCTCTTGTAGCAAGCACAGACAGCTCAAAATTAAACACAATGTGTTGAAGAACAAGGCCCACAAATGTGATGTGAAATGGATTTTCTCCCATGTTGCGTTTAGGAGAAAACAGCAAATGCACGTTTTAGGCCAAAATGCATTGAAATCAATGGAAACAGCAAAAGCGCACACTCTGCGATATCTCCTCTTGCCATATCTCTCTTGTAGCAAACACAGACAGCTCAAAATTACACACAATGTGTTGAAGGCCAAGGCTCACAAATGTGATGTGAATTGTTTTTTTCTCCCATGTTGCATTTAAGAGAAAACAGCAAATGCTCATTTAAGACCAAAATGCATTGAGATCAATGAAAATAGCAAAAGCGCAAGCTTTGCGATATTTGCTCTTGTAGCACACACGGACAGCTCAAAATTAAACTCAATGTGTTGAAGACCAAGGCCCACAAATGTGAAGTGAAATAGTTTTTCTCCCATGTTGCGTTTAAGAGAAAACAGCAAATGCTCGTTTTAGGCCAAAATGCATTGAAATCAATGGAAACAGCAAAAGCGCATTCTTTGTGATGTCTCCTTTTGTAGCAAACACAAATAGCTCAAAATTATACACAATGTGTTGACGACCATGGCTCACAAATGTGATGTGAAACAGTTTTTCTCCCATGTTGCGTTTAAGAGAAAACAGCAAATGCTCGTTTTAGGCCAAAATGCATTGAAATCAATGGAAACAGCAAAAGCGCATTCTTTGTGATATCTCCTCTTGTAGCAAACACAGATAGCTCAAAATTACACACAATGTGTTGAAGACCAAGGCCCACAAATGTGAAGTCAAATGTTTTTTCTCCCATTTTTCATTTAGGAGAAAACAGCAAATTCTCGTTTTAGGCCAAAATGAATTGAAATCAATGGAAATAGCAAAAGTGCATTATTTGTGATATCTCCTCTTGTAGCAAACACAGAGGGCTCAAAATTACACACAATGTGTTGAAGACCAAGGCACACAAATGTTATATGAAATGGTTTTGTTCCCATGTTGCATTTAAGAGAAAACAGCAAATGAGCCAAAATGCATTGAAACCAATGGAAACAGCAAAAGCGCATACTTTGCCATATCTCCTCTTTTAGCAAACACAGACAGCTCAAAATTAAACACAATGTGTTGAAGACCAATGCCAACAAATGTAATGTGAAATTGTTTTTCTCCCATGTTGCGTTTAAGAGAAAACATCAAATGCTCGTTTTAGGCCAAAATGCATTGAAATCAATAAAAACAACTAAAGCACATACTTTGCCTTATCTCCTCATGTAGCAAATACTGACAGCTCAAAATTTCACACAATGTGTTGAAGACCAAGGCCCTCAAATGTGATGTGAAATGGTTTTTCTCCCATGTTGCGTTTAAGAGAAAACAGCAAATGCTCGTTTTAGGCCAAAATGCTTTGAAACCAATGGAAACAGCAAAAGTGCATACTTTGCCATATCTCCTCTTGTAGCAAATACAGACAGCTCAAAATTTCACACATTGTGTTGAAGAAGAAGGCCCACAAATGTGATGTGAAATGGATTTTCTCCCGTGTTGCGTTTAGGAGAAAACAGCAAATGCACGTTTTAGGCCAAAATGCATTGAAATCAATGGAAACAGCAAAAGTGCATACTTTGCGATATCTCCTCTTGTAGCAAGCACAGACAGCTCAAAATTAAACACAATGTGTTGAAGAACAAGGCCCACAAATGTGATGTGAAATGGATTTTCTTCCATGTTGCGTTTAGGAGAAAACAGCAAATGCACGTTTTAGGCCAAAATGCATTGAAATCAATGGAAACAGCAAAAGTGCATACTTTGCGATATCTCCTCTTGTAGCAAACACAGACAGCTCAAAATTAAACACAATGTGTTGAAGACCAAGGCCCACAAATGTGATGTGAATTGTTTTTTTCTCCCATGTTGCATTTAAGAGAAAACAGCAAATGCTCATTTAAGACCAAAATGCATTGAGATCAATGAAAATAGCAAAAGCGCAAGCTTTGCGATATTTGCTCTTGTAGCACACACGGACAGCTCAAAATTAAACTCAATGTGTTGAAGACCAAGGCCCACAAATGTGAGGTGAAATAGTTTTTCTCCCATGTTGCGTTTAAGAGAAAACAGCAAATGCTCGTTTTAGGCCAAAATGCTTTGAAACCAATGGAAACAGCTAAAGCGCATACTTTGCCATATCTCTTCTTGTAGCAAATACAGACAGCTCAAAATTTCACACATTGTGTTGCAGACCAAGTCCCAAAAATGTGCTGTGAAATGGATTTTCTCCCATGTTGCGTTTAGGAGTAAACAGCAAATGCACGTTTTAGGCCAAAATGCATTGAAATCAATGGAAACAGCAAAAGTGCACACTCTGCGATATCTCCTCTTGCCATATCTCTCTTGTAGCAAACACAGACAGCTCAAAATTACACACAATGTGTTGAAGACCAAGGCTCACAAATGTGATGTGAATTGTTTTTTCTCCCATGTTGCATTTAAGAGAAAACAGCAAATGCTAATTTAAGGCCAAAATGCATTGAGATCAATGGAAACAGCAAAAGCACATGCTTTGCGATATTTCCTCTTGTAACAAACACAGAGGGCTCAAAATTACACACAATGTGTTGAAGACCAAGCAACACAAATGTTAAGTGAAAAGGTTTTTCTCCCATGTTGCGTTTAAGAGAAAACAGCATAAGAGCGAAAATGCATTGAAAAAAATGGAAACAGCAAAAGTGCATTCTTTGTGATATCCCCTCTTGTAGCAAACACAGACAGCTGAAAATTAAACACAATGTGTTTAAGACCAAGGCCCACAAATGTGATGTGAAATACTTTTTCTCCCATGTTGCGTTGAAGTGGAAACAGCAAATGGTCGTTTTAGGCCAAAATGCATTGAAATCAAAGGAAACAGCAAAAGAGCATACTTTGCCATATCTCTTCTTGTAGCAAACACAGACAGCTGAAAATTAAACACAATGTGTTGAAGACCAAGGCCCACAAATGTGATGTGAAATAGTTTTTCTCCCATGTTGCGTTTAAGAGAAAACAGCTAATGCTCTTTTTAGGCAAAAATGCATTGAAACCAATGGAAACAGCAAAAGCGCATACTTTGCCATATCTCCTCATGTTGCAAATACAGACAGATCAAAATTTCACACATTGTGTTGAATACCAAGACCCACAAATGTGATTTGAAATGGTTTTTCTTCCATGTTGCATTTAAGAGAAAACAGCAAATGCTCATTTTAGGCCAAAATGCATTGAAATCAATGGAAACAGCAATATCGCATTCTTTGTGATGTCTCCTCTTGTAGCAAACACAGATAGCTCAAAATTACACACAATGTGTTGAAGACCATGGCTCACAAATGTGATGTGAAACAGTTTTTCTCCCATGTTGCGTTTAAGAGAAAACAGCAAATGCTCGTTTTAGGCCAAAATGCATTGAAACCAATGGAAACAGCAAAAGCGCATTCTTTGTGATATCTCCTCTTGTAGCAAACACAGATAGCTCAAAATTACACACAATGTGTTGAAGACCATGGCCCACAAATGTGAAGTGAAATGGTTTTTCTCCCATGTTGCGATTAAGAGAAAACAGCAAATGCCCTTTTTAGGCCAACATGCATTGAAATCAATAGAAACAGCAAAAGCGCATACTTAGCCATATCTCCTCTTGTAGCAAACACAGACAGCACAAAATTACACACAATGTGTTTAAGAACAAGGCACACAAATGTGATGTGAAATGGTTTTTCTCCCATGTTGCGTTTAAGAGAAAACAGCAAATGCTCAAAATTACACACAATGTGTTGAAGAACAAGGCCCACAAATGTAATGTGAAATGGTTTTTCTCCCATGTTGCGTTTAAGAGAAAACATCAATGCTCAAAATGCATTGAAATCAATGGAAACAGCAAAATTGCATTCTTTGTGATATCTCCGCTTGTAGCAAACACAGACAGCTCAGAATTACAAACAATGTGTTGAAGACCAAGGCCCACAAATGTGATGTGAAATACTTTTTCTCCCATGTTTCGTTTAAGAGAAAACAGCAAATGCTCATTTTAGGCCAAAATGCATTGAAATCAATGGAAATAGCAAAAGTTCATACTTTGTGATATCTCCTCTTGTAGCAAACACAGACAGCTCAAAATTAAACACAATGTGTTGAAGACCATGGCTCACAAATGTGATGTGAAACAGTTTTTCTCCATGTTGCGTTTAAGAGAAAACAGCAAATGCTCATTTTAGGACAAAATGCTTTGAAACCAATGGAAACAGCAAAAGCGCATTCTTTGTGATATCTCCTCTTGTAGCAAACACAGATAGCTCAAAATGACACACAATGTGTTGAAGACCATGGCCCACAAATGTGATGTGAAATGGTTTTTCTCCCATGTTGCGTTTAAGAGAAAACAGCAAATGCCCGTTTTAGGCCAAAATGCATTGAAATCAATGGAAATAGCAAAAGCGCATACTTTGTGATATCTCCTCTTGTAGCAAACACAGACAGCTCAAAATTACACACAATGTGTTGAAGACCAAGGCCCACAAATGTGAAGTGAAATGGTTTTTCTCCCATGTTGCGTTTAAGAGAAAAAAGCAATGCTCAAAATGCATTGAAATCAATGGAAATAGCAAAAGCGCATACTTTGTGATATCTCCGCTTGTAGCAAACACAGACAGCTCAAAATTACACACAATGTGTTGAAGACCAAGGCCCACAAATGTGATGTGAAATAGTTTTTCTCCCCCTTGTTGCGTTTAAGAGAAAACAGCAAATGCTCGTTTTAGGCCAAAATGCATTGAAATCAATGGAAATAGCAAAAGTTCATACTTTGTGATATCTCCTCTTGTAGCAAACACAAATAACTCAAAATTAAACACAATGTGTTGAAGTCCAAGGCCCACAAATGTGATGTGAAATGGTTTTTCTCCCATGTTGCATTTAAGAGAAAACAGTGAATGCTCGTTTTAGGCCAAAATGCTTTGAAACCAATGGAAACAGCAAAAGTGCATACTTTGCCATATGTCCTCTTGTAGCAAATACAGACAGCTCAAAATTTCACACATTGTGTTGAAGACCAAGGCCCACAAATGTGATGTGAAATGGATTTTCTCCCGTGTTGCGTTTAGGAGAAAACAGCAAATGCACGTTTTAGGCCAAAATGCATTGAAATCAATGGAAACAGCAAAAGTGCATACTTTGCGATATCTCCTCTTGTAGCAAACACAGACAGCTCAAAATTAAACACAATGTGTTGAAGAACAAGGCCCACAAATGTGATGTGAAATGGATTTTCTCCCATGTTGCGTTTAGGAGAAAACAGCAAATGCACGTTTTAGGCCAAAATGCATTGAAATCAATGGAAACAGCAAAAGCGCACACTCTGCGATATCTCCTCTTGCCATATCTCTCTTGTAGCAAACACAGACAGCTCAAAATTACACACAATGTGTTGAAGACCAAGGCTCACAAATGTGATGTGAATTGTTTTTTTCTCCCATGTTGCATTTAAGAGAAAACAGCAAATGCTCATTTAAGACCAAAATGCATTGAGATCAATGAAAATAGCAAAAGCGCAAGCTTTGCGATATTTTCTTTTGTAGCACACACGGACAGCTCAAAATTAAACTCAATGTGTTGAAGACCAAGGCCCACAAATGTGATGTGAAATAGTTTTTCTCCCATGTTGAGTTTAAGAGAAAACAGCAAATGCTCGTTTTAGGCCAAAATGCATTGAAATCAATGGAAACAGCAAAAGCGCATTCTTTGTGATGTCTCCTTTTGTAGCAAACACAGATAGCTCAAAATTACACACAATGTGTTGACGACCATGGCTCACAAATGTGATGTGAAACAGTTTTTCTCCCATGTTGCGTTTAAGAGAAAACAGCAAATGCTCGTTTTAGGCCAAAATGCATTGAAATCAATGGAAACAGCAAAAGCGCATTCTTTGTGATATCTCCTCTTGTAGCAAACACAGATAGCTCAAAATTACACACAATGTGTTGAAGACCAATGCCCACAAATGTGATGTGAAATGGATTTTCTCCCATGTTGCGTTTAGGAGAAAACAGCAAATGCACGTTTTAGGCTAAAATGCATTGAAATCAATGGAAACAGCAAAAGTGCATACTTTGCGATATTTCCTCTTGTAGCAAACAGAGACAGCTCAAAATTAAACACAATGTGTTGAAGACCAAGGCCCACAAATGTGATGTTAAATGGTTTTTCTCCCATGTTGCGTTTAAGAGTAAACAGCAACAGCTCGTTTTAGGCCAAAATGCATTGAAATCAATGGAAACAGCAAAAGCGCACACTCTGCGATATCTCCTCTTGCCATATCTCTCTTGTAGCAAACACAGAAAGCTCAAAATTACACACAATGTGTTGAAGACCAAGGCACACAAATGTGATGTGAATTGTTTTTTTCTCCCATGTTGCATTTAAGAGAAAACAGCAAATGCTCATTTAAGGCCAAAATGCATTGAGATCAATGAAAACAGCAAAAGTGCATGCTTTGCGATATTTCCTCTTGTAACAAACACAGAGGGCTCAAAATTACACACAATGTGTTGAAGACCAAGCAACACAAATGTTAAATGAAAAGGTTTTTCTCCCATGTTGCATTTAAGAGAAACAGCATAAGAGCCAAAATGCATTGAAAAAAATGGAAACAGCAAAAGTGCATTCTTTGTGATATCTCCTCTTGTAGCAAACACAGACAGCTGAAAATTAAACACAATGTGTTGAAGACTAAGGCCCACAAATGTGATGTGAAATAGTTTTTCTCCCATGTTGCGTTGAAGAGGAAACAGCAAATGGTCATTTTAGGCCAAAATGCATTGAAATCAAAGGAAGCAGCAAAAGCGCACACTTTGCCATATCTCCGCTTGTAGCAAACACAGACAGCTCAAAATTAAACACAATGTGTTGAAGACCAAGGCCCACAAATGTGATGTGAAATAGTTTTTCTCCCATGTTTCGTTTAAGAGAAAACAGCAAATGCCCGTTGTAGGCCAAAATGCATTGAAATCAATGGAAATAGCAAAAGTTCATACTTTGTGATATCTCCTCTTGTAGCAAACACAGATAGCTCAAAATTAAACACAATGTGTTGAAGACCATGGCTCACAAATGTGATGTGAAACAGTTTTTCTCCCATGTTGCGTTTAAGAGAAAACAGCAAATGCTCGTTTTAGGCCAAAATGCATTGAAACCAATGGAAACAGCAAAAGCGCATTCTTTGTGATATCTCCTCTTCTAGCAAACACAGATAGCTCAAAATTACACACAATGTGTTGAAGACCATGGCCCACAAATGTGATGTGAAATGGTTTTTCTCCCATGTTGCGTTTAAGAGAAAACAGCAAATGCCCATTTTAGGCCAAAATGCATTGAAATCAATGGAAATAGCAAAAGCGCATTCTTTGTGATATCTCCTCTTGTAGCAAACACAGACAGCTCAAAATTACGCACAATGTGTTGAAGAACAAGGCCCACAAATGTGATGTGAAATGGTTTTTCTCCCATGTTGCGTTTAAGAGAAAACAGCAATGCTCAAACTGCATTGAATTCAATGGAAATAGCAAAAGCGCATACTTTGTGATATCTCCGCTTGTAGCAAACACAGACAGCTCAAAATTACACACAATGTGTTGAAGACCAAGGCCCACAAATGTGATGTGAAATGGTTTTTCTCCCATGTTGCATTTAAGAGAAAACAGTGAATGCTCGTTTTAGGCCAAAATGCTTTGAAACCAATGGAAACAGCAAAAGTGCATACTTTGCCATATCTCCTCTTGTAGCAAATACAGACAGCTCAAAATTTCACACATTGTGTTGAAGACCAAGGCCCACAAATGTGATGTGAAATGGATTTTCTCCCATGTTGCGTTTAGGAGAAAACAGCAAATGCACGTTTTAGGCCAAAATGCATTGAAATCAATGGAAACAGCAAAAGTGCATACTTTGCGATATCTAGTCTTGTAGCAAGCACAGACAGCTCAAAATTACACACAATGTGTTGAAGACCAAGCAACACAAATGTTAAGTGAAAAGGTTTTTCTCCCATGTTGCATTTAAGAGAAACAGCATAAGAGCCAAAATGCACTGAAAAAAATGAAAACAGCAAAAGTGCATTCTTTGTGATATCTCCTCTTGTAGCAAACACAGACAGCTGAAAATTACACAGAATGTGTTGAAGACCAAGGCTCACAAATGTGATGTGAATTGTTTTTTTCTCCCATGTTGCATTTAAGAGAAAACAGCAAATGCTCATTTAAGACCAAAATGCATTGAGATCAATGAAAATAGCAAAAGCGCAAGCTTTGCGATATTTGCTCTTGTAGCACACACGGACAGCTCAAAATTAAACTCAATGTGTTGAAGACCAAGGCCCACAAATGTGATGTGAAATAGTTTTTCTCCCATGTTGCGTTTAAGAGAAAACAGCAAATGCTCGTTTTAGGCCAAAATGCATTGAAATCAATGGAAACAGCAAAAGCGCATTCTTTGTGATGTCTCCTTTTGTAGCAAACACAGATAGCTCAAAATTACACACAATGTGTTGACGACCATGGCTCACAAATGTGATGTGAAACAGTTTTTCTCCCATGTTGCGTTTAAGAGAAAACAGCAAATGCTCGTTTTAGGCCAAAATGCATTGAAATCAATGGAAACAGCAAAAGCGCATTCTTTGTGATATCTCCTCTTGTAGCAAACACAGATAGCTCAAAATTAAACACAATGTGTTGAAGACCAAGGCCCACAAATGTGATGTTAAATGGTTTTTCTCCCATGTTGCGTTTAAGAGTAAACAGCAACAGCTCGTTTTAGGCCAAAATGCATTGAAATCAATGGAAACAGCAAAAGCGCACACTCTGCGATATCTCCTCTTGCCATATCTCTCTTGTATCAAACACAGAAAGCTCAAAATTACACACAATGTGTTGAAGACCAAGGCACACAAATGTGATGTGAATTGTTTTTTTCTCCCATGTTGCATTTAAGAGAAAACAGCAAATGCTCATTTAAGGCCAAAATGCATTGAGATCAATGAAAACAGCAAAAGCGCATGCTTTGCGATATTTCCTCTTGTAACAAACACAGAGGGCTCAAAATTACACACAATGTGTTGAAGACCAAGCAACACAAATGTTAAGTGAAAAGGTTTTTCTCCCATGTTGCATTTAAGAGAAACAGCATAAGAGCCAAAATGCATTGAAAAAAATGAAAACAGCAAAAGTGCATTCTTTGTGATATCTCCTCTTGTAGCAAACACAGACAGCTGAAAATTAAACACAATGTGTTGAAGACTAAGGCCCACAAATGTGATGTGAAATAGTTTTTCTCCCATGTTGCGTTGAAGAGGAAACAGCAAATGGTCGTTTTAGGCCAAAATGCATTGAAATCAAAGGAAGCAGCAAAAGCGCACACTTTGCCATATCTCCTCTTGTAGCAAACACAGACAGCTGAAAAGTAAACACAATGTGTTGAAGACCAAGGCCCACAAATGTGATGTGAAATAGTTTTTCTCCCATGTTTCGTTTAAGAGAAAACAGCAAATGCCCGTTTTAGGCCAAAATGCATTGAAATCAATGGAAATAGCAAAAGTTCATACTTTGTGATATCTCCTCTTGTAGCAAACACAGATAGCTCAAAATTAAACACAATGTGTTGAAGACCATGGCTCACAAATGTGATGTGAAACATTTTTTCTCCCATGTTGCGTTTAAGAGAAAACAGCAAATGCTCGTTTTAGGCCAAAATGCATTGAAACCAATGGAAACAGCAAAAGCGCATTCTTTGTGATATCTCCTCTTCTAGCAAACACAGATAGCTCAAAATTACACACAATGTGTTGAAGACCATGGCCCACAAATGTGATGTGAAATGGTTTTTCTCCCATGTTGCATTTAAGAGAAAACAGCAAATGCCCATTTTAGGCCAAAATGCATTGAAATCAATGGAAATAGCAAAAGCGCATTCTTTGTGATATCTCCTCTTGTAGCAAACACAGACAGCTCAAAATTACGCACAATGTGTTGAAGAACAAGGCCCACAAATGTGATGTGAAATGGTTTTTCTCCCATGTTGCTTTTAAGAGAAAACAGCAATGCTCAAACTGCATTGAATTCAATGGAAATAGCAAAAGCGCATACTTTGTGATATCTCCGCTTGTAGCAAACACAGACAGCTCAAAATTACACACAATGTGTTGAAGACCAAGGCCCACAAATGTGATGTGAAATGGATTTTCTCCCATGTTGTGTTTAGGAGAAAACAGCAAATGCACGTTTTAGGCCAAAATGCATTGAAATCAATGGAAACAGCAAAAGTGCATACTTTGCGATATCTCCTCTTGTAGCAAGCACAGACAGCTCAAAATTAAACACAATGTGTTGAAGAACAATGCCCACAAATGTGATGTGAAATGGATTTTCTCCCATGTTGCGTTTAGGAGAAAACAGCAAATGCACGTTTTAGGCCAAAATGCATTGAAATCAATGGAAACAGCAAAAGTGCATACTTTGTGATATCTCCTCTTGTAGCAAACACAGACAGCTCAAAATTACACACAATGTGTTGAAGACCAAGGCCAACAAATGTGATGTGAAATGGATTTTCTCCCATGTTGTGTTTAGGAGAAAACAGCAAATGCACGTTTTAGGCCAAAATGCATTGAAATCAATGGAAACAGCAAAAGTGCATACTTTGCGATATCTCCTCTTGTAGCAAGCACAGACAGCTCAAAATTAAACACAATGTGTTGAAGAACAAGGCCCACAAATGTGATGTGAAATGGATTTTCTCCCATGTTGCGTTTAGGAGAAAACAGCAAATGCACGTTTTAGGCCAAAATGCATTGAAATCAATGGAAACAGCAAAAGTGCATACTTTGTGATATCTCCTCTTGTAGCAAACACAGACAGCTCAAAATTAAACACAATGTGTTGAAGACCAAGGCCCACAAATGTGATGTTAAATGGTTTTTCTCCCATGTTGCGTTTAACAGTAAACAGCAACAGCTCGTTTTAGGCCAAAATGCATTGAAATCAATGGAAACAGCAAAAGCGCAAGCTTTGCGATATTTCCTCTTGTAGCAAACACAGAGGGCTCAAAATTACACACAATGTGTTGAAGACCAAGCCACACAAATGTTAAGTGAAAAGGTTTTTCTCCCATGTTGCATTTAAGAGAAAACAGCAAAAGAGCAAAAATGCATTGAAACCAATGGAAACAGCAAAAGTGCATTCTTTGTGATATCTACTCTTGTAGCACACACGGACAGCTCAAAATTAATCTCAATGTGTTGAAGACCAAGGCCCACAAATGTGATGTGAAATAGTTTTTCTCCCATGTTGCGTTTAAGAGAAAACAGCAAATGCTCGTTTTAGGCCAAAATGCATTGAAATCAATGGAAACAGCAAAGCACATGCTTTGTGATGTCTCCTTTTGTAGCAAACACAGATAGCTCAAAATTACACACAATGTGTTGAAGACCATGGCTCACAAATGTGAAGTCAAATGTTTTTTCTCCCATTTTTCATTTAGGAGAAAACAGCAAATTCTCGTTTTAGGCCAAAATGAATTGAAATCAATGGAAATAGCAAAAGTGCATTATTTGTGATATCTCCTCTTGTAGCAAACACAGAGGGCTCAAAATTACACACAATGTGTTGAAGACCAAGGCACACAAATTTTATGTGAAATGTTTTTTTTTCCCATGTTGCGTTTAAGAGAAAACAGTGAATGCTCGTTTTAGGCCAAAATGCTTTGAAACCAAAGGAAACAGCAAAAGCGCATACTTTGCCAAATCTCTTCTTGTAGCAAACACAGACAGCTCAAAATTAAACACAATGTGTTGAAGACCAAGGCCCACAAATGTGATGTGAAATGGATTTTCTCCCATGTTGCGTTTAGGAGAAAACATCAAATGCACGTTTAAGGCCAAAATGCATTGAAATCAATGGAAACAGCAAAATTGCATACTTTGCGATATCTCCTCTTGTAGCAAACACATACAGCTCAAAATTAAACACAATGTGTTGAAGACCAAGGCCCACAAATGTGATGTTAAATAGTTTTTCTCCCATGTTGCGTTTAAGAGTAAACAGCAACAGCTCGTTTTAGGCCAAAATGCATTGAAATCAAAGGAAACAGCAAAAGCGCACACTCTGCGATATCTCCTCTTGCCATATCTCTCTTGTAGCAAACACAGACAGCTCAAAATTACACACAATGTGTTGAAGACCAAGGCTCACAAATGTGATGTGAATTGTTTTTTTCTCCCATGTTGCATTTAAGAGAAAACAGGAAATGCTCATTTAAGACCAAAATGCATTGAGATCAATGAAATTAGCAAAAGCGCAAGCTTTGCGATATTTGCTCTTGTAGCACACACGGACAGCTCAAAATTAAACTCAATGTGTTGAAGACCAAGGCCCACAAATGTGATGTGAAATAGTTTTTCTCCCATGTTGCGTTTAAGAGAAAACAGCAAATGCTCGTTTTAGGCCAAAATGCATTGAAATCAATGGAAACAGCAAAAGTGCATTCTTTGTGATGTCTCCTTTTGTAGCAAACACAGATAGCTCAAAATTACACACAATGTGTTGACGACCATGGCTCACAAATGTGATGTGAAACAGTTTTTCTCCCATGTTGCATTTAAGAGAAAACAGCAAATGCTCATTTAAGGCCAAAATGCATTGAGATCAATGGAAACAGCAAAACCGCATGCTTTGCGATATTTCCTCTTGTAGCAAACACAGACGGATCAAAATTGCACACAATGTGTTGAAGACCAAGCAACACAAATGTTAAGTGAAAAGGTTTTTCTCCCATGTTGCGTTTAAGAGAAAACAGCATAAGAGCCAAAATGCATTGAAAAAATGGAAACAGCAAAAGTGCATTCTTTGTGATATCTCCTCTTGTAGCAAACACAGATAGCTCAAAATTAAACACAATGTGTTGAAGACTAAGGCCCACAAATGTGATGTGAAATAGATTTTCTCCCATGTTGCGTTTAAGAGAAAACAGCAAATGCCCGTTTTAGGCCAAAATGCATTGAAATCAATGGAAATAGCTAAAGCGCATACTTTGTGATATCTCCTCTTGTAGCAAACACAGACAGCTCAAAATTAAACACAATGTGTTGAAGTCCAAGGCCCACAAATGTGATGTGAAATGGTTTTTCTCCCATGTTGCATTTAAGAGAAAACAGTGAATGCTCGTTTTAGGCCAAAATGCTTTGAAACCAATGGAAACAGCAAAAGTGCATACTTTGCCATATCTCCTCTTGTAGCAAATACAGACAGCTCAAAATTTCACACATTGTGTTGAAGACCAAGGCCCACAAATGTGATGTGAAATGGATTTTCTCCCGTGTTGCGTTTAGGAGAAAACAGCAAATGCACGTTTTAGGCCAAAATGCATTGAAATCAATGGAAACAGCAAAAGTGCATACTTTGCGATATCTCCTCTTGTAGCAAACACAGACAGCTCAAAATTAAACACAATGTGTTGAAGAATAAGGCCCACAAATGTGATGTGAAATGGATTTTCTCCCATGTTGCGTTGAAGAGGAAACAGCAAATGGTCGTTTTAGGCCAAAATGCATTGAAATCAAAGGAAGCAGCAAAAGCGCACACTTTGCCATATCTCCTCTTGTAGCAAACACAGACAGCTGAAAATTAAACACAATGTGTTGAAGACCAAGGCCCACAATTGTGATGTGAAATAGTTTTTCTCCCATGTTTCGTTTAAGAGAAAACAGCAAATGCCCGTTTTAGGCCAAAATGCATTGAAATCAATGGAAATAGCAAAAGTTCATACTTTGTGATATCTCCTCTTGTAGCAAACACAGACAGCTCAAAATTAAACACAATGTGTTGAAGACCATGGCTCACAAATGTGATGTGAAACAGTTTTTCTCCCATGTTGCGTTTAAGAGAAAACAGCAAATGCTCGTTTTAGGCCAAAATGCATTGAAACCAATGGAAACATCAAAAGCGCATTCTTTGTGATATCTCCTCTTCTAGCAAACACAGATAGCTCAAAATTACACACAATGTGTTGAAGACCATGGCCCACAAATGTGATGTGAAATGGTTTTTCTCCCATGTTGCGTTTAAGAGAAAACAGCAAATGCCCATTTTAGGCCAAAATGCATTGAAATCAATGGAAATAGCAAAAGCGCATTCTTTGTGATATCTCCTCTTGTAGCAAACACAGACAGCTCAAAATTACGCACAATGTGTTGAAGAACAAGGCCCACAAATGTGATGTGAAATGGTTTTTCTCCCATGTTGCGTTTAAGAGAAAACAGCAATGCTCAAACTGCATTGAATTCAATGGAAATAGCAAAAGCGCATACTTTGTGATATCTCCGCTTGTAGCAAACACAGACAGCTCAAAATTACACACAATGTGTTGAAGACCAAGGCCCACAAATGTGATGTGAAATGGTTTTTCTCCCATGTTGCATTTAAGAGAAAACAGTGAATGCTCGTTTTAGGCCAAAATGCTTTGAAACCAATGGAAACAGCAAAAGTGCATACTTTGCCATATCTCCTCTTGTAGCAAATACAGACAGCTCAAAATTTCACACATTGTGTTGAAGACCAAGGCCCACAAATGTGATGTGAAATGGATTTTCTCCCATGTTGCGTTTAGGAGAAAACAGCAAATGCACGTTTTAGGCCAAAATGCATTGAAATCAATGGAAACAGCAAAAGTGCATACTTTGCGATATCTCCTCTTGTAGCAAGCACAGACAGCTCAAAATTAAACACAATGTGTTGAAGAACAAGGCCCACAAATGTGATGTGAAATGGATTTTCTCCCATGTTGCGTTTAGGAGAAAACAGCAAATGCACGTTTTAGGCCAAAATGCATTGAAATCAATGGAAATAGCTAAAGCGCATACTTTGTGATATCTCCTCTTGTAGCAAACACAGACAGCTCAAAATTAAACACAATGTGTTGAAGTCCAAGGCCCACAAATGTGATGTGAAATGGTTTTTCTCCCATGTTGCATTTAAGAGAAAACAGTGAATGCTCGTTTTAGGCCAAAATGCTTTGAAACCAATGGAAACAGCAAAAGTGCATACTTTGCCATATCTCCTCTTGTAGCAAATACAGACAGCTCAAAATTTCACACATTGTGTTGAAGACCAAGGCCCACAAATGTGATGTGAAATGGATTTTCTCCCGTGTTGCGTTTAGGAGAAAACAGCAAATGCACGTTTTAGGCCAAAATGCATTGAAATCAATGGAAACAGCAAAAGTGCATACTTTGCGATATCTCCTCTTGTAGCAAACACAGACAGCTCAAAATTAAACACAATGTGTTGAAGAATAAGGCCCACAAATGTGATGTGAAATGGATTTTCTCCCATGTTGCGTTGAAGAGGAAACAGCAAATGGTCGTTTTAGGCCAAAATGCATTGAAATCAAAGGAAGCAGCAAAAGCGCACACTTTGCCATATCTCCTCTTGTAGCAAACACAGACAGCTGAAAATTAAACACAATGTGTTGAAGACCAAGGCCCACAATTGTGATGTGAAATAGTTTTTCTCCCATGTTTCGTTTAAGAGAAAACAGCAAATGCCCGTTTTAGGCCAAAATGCATTGAAATCAATGGAAATAGCAAAAGTTCATACTTTGTGATATCTCCTCTTGTAGCAAACACAGACAGCTCAAAATTAAACACAATGTGTTGAAGACCATGGCTCACAAATGTGATGTGAAACAGTTTTTCTCCCATGTTGCGTTTAAGAGAAAACAGCAAATGCTCGTTTTAGGCCAAAATGCATTGAAACCAATGGAAACATCAAAAGCGCATTCTTTGTGATATCTCCTCTTCTAGCAAACACAGATAGCTCAAAATTACACACAATGTGTTGAAGACCATGGCCCACAAATGTGATGTGAAATGGTTTTTCTCCCATGTTGCGTTTAAGAGAAAACAGCAAATGCCCATTTTAGGCCAAAATGCATTGAAATCAATGGAAATAGCAAAAGCGCATTCTTTGTGATATCTCCTCTTGTAGCAAACACAGACAGCTCAAAATTACGCACAATGTGTTGAAGAACAAGGCCCACAAATGTGATGTGAAATGGTTTTTCTCCCATGTTGCGTTTAAGAGAAAACAGCAATGCTCAAACTGCATTGAATTCAATGGAAATAGCAAAAGCGCATACTTTGTGATATCTCCGCTTGTAGCAAACACAGACAGCTCAAAATTACACACAATGTGTTGAAGACCAAGGCCCACAAATGTGATGTGAAATGGTTTTTCTCCCATGTTGCATTTAAGAGAAAACAGTGAATGCTCGTTTTAGGCCAAAATGCTTTGAAACCAATGGAAACAGCAAAAGTGCATACTTTGCCATATCTCCTCTTGTAGCAAATACAGACAGCTCAAAATTTCACACATTGTGTTGAAGACCAAGGCCCACAAATGTGATGTGAAACGGATTTTCTCCCATGTTGCGTTTAGGAGAAAACAGCAAATGCACGTTTTAGGCCAAAATGCATTGAAATCAATGGAAACAGCAAAAGTGCATACTTTGCGATATCTCCTCTTGTAGCAAGCACAGACAGCTCAAAATTAAACACAATGTGTTGAAGAACAAGGCCCACAAATGTGATGTGAAATGGATTTTCTCCCATGTTGCGTTTAGGAGAAAACAGCAAATGCACGTTTTAGGCCAAAATGCATTGAAATCAATGGAAACAGCAAAAGTGCATACTTTGTGATATCTCCTCTTGTAGCAAACACAGACAGCTCAAAATTAAACACAATGTGTTGAAGACCAAGGCCCACAAATGTGATGTTAAATGGTTTTTCTCCCATGTTGCGTTTAACAGTAAACAGCAACAGCTCGTTTTAGGCCAAAATGCATTGAAATCAATGGAAACAGCAAAAGCGCAAGCTTTGCGATATTTCCTCTTGTAGCAAACACAGAGGGCTCAAAATTACACACAATGTGTTGAAGACCAAGCCACACAAATGTTAAGTGAAAAGGTTTTTCTCCCATGCTGCATTTAAGAGAAAACAGCAAAAGAGCAAAAATGCATTGAAACCAATGGAAACAGCAAAAGTGCATTCTTTGTGATATCTACTCTTGTAGCACACACGGACAGCTCAAAATTAAACTCAATGTGTTGAAGACCAAGGCCCACAAATGTGATGTGAAATAGTTTTTCTCCCATGTTGCGTTTAAGAGAAAACAGCAAATGCTCGTTTTAGGCCAAAATGCATTGAAATCAATGGAAACAGCAAAAGCACATTCTTTGTGATGTCTCCTTTTGTAGCAAACACAGATAGCTCAAAATTACACACAATGTGTTGAAGACCAAGGCACACAAATGTTATGTGAAATGTTTTTTTTTCCCATGTTGCGTTTAAGAGAAAACAGTGAATGCTCGTTTTAGGCCAAAATGCTTTGAAACCAAAGGAAACAGCAAAAGCGCATACTTTGCCAAATCTCTTCTTGTAGCAAACACAGACAGCTCAAAATTAAACACAATGTGTTGAAGACCAAGGCCCACAAATGTGATGTGAAATGGATTTTCTCCCATGTTGCGTTTAGGAGAAAACATCAAATGCACGTTTAAGGCCAAAATGCATTGAAATCAATGGAAACAGCAAAATTGCATACTTTGCGATATCTCCTCTTGTAGCAAACACATACAGCTCAAAATTAAACACAATGTGTTGAAGACCAAGGCCCACAAATGTGATGTTAAATAGTTTTTCTCCCATGTTGCGTTTAAGAGTAAACAGCAACAGCTCGTTTTAGGCCAAAATGCATTGAAATCAAAGGAAACAGCAAAAGCGCACACTCTGCGATATCTCCTCTTGCCATATCTCTCTTGTAGCAAACACAGACAGCTCAAAATTA
This sequence comes from Taudactylus pleione, assembly GCA_031769625.1. NCBI lineage: Eukaryota > Metazoa > Chordata > Amphibia > Anura > Myobatrachidae > Taudactylus > Taudactylus pleione. The sequence goes on from JAUIMM010000306.1 coordinate 48,807, forward strand.
CACACAATGTGTTGAAGACCAAGGCTCACAAATGTGATGTGAATTGTTTTTTTCTCCCATGTTGCATTTAAGAGAAAACAGCAAATGCTCATTTAAGACCAAAATGCATTGAGATCAATGAAATTAGCAAAAGCGCAAGCTTTGCGATATTTGCTCTTGTAGCACACACGGACAGCTCAAAATTAAACTCAATGTGTTGAAGACCAAGGCCCACAAATGTGATGTGAAATAGTTTTTCTCCCATGTTGCGTTTAAGAGAAAACAGCAAATGCTCGTTTTAGGCCAAAATGCATTGAAATCAATGGAAACAGCAAAAGCGCATTCTTTGTGATGTCTCCTTTTGTAGCAAACACAGATAGCTCAAAATTACACACAATGTGTTGACGACCATGGCTCACAAATGTGATGTGAAACAGTTTTTCTCCCATGTTGCATTTAAGAGAAAACAGCAAATGCTCATTTAAGGCCAAAATGCATTGAGATCAATGGAAACAGCAAAACCGCATGCTTTGCGATATTTCCTCTTGTAGCAAACACAGAGGGCTCAAAATTACACACAATGTGTTGAAGACCAAGCAACACAAATGTTAAGTGAAAAGGTTTTTCTCCCATGTTGCGTTTAAGAGAAAACAGCATAAGAGCCAAAATGCATTGAAAAAATGGAAACAGCAAAAGTGCATTCTTTGTGATATCTCCTCTTGTAGCAAACACAGATAGCTCAAAATTAAACACAATGTGTTGAAGACTAAGGCCCACAAATGTGATGTGAAATAGATTTTCTCCCATGTTGCGTTTAAGAGAAAACAGCAAATGCCCGTTTTAGGCCAAAATGCATTGAAATCAATGGAAATAGCTAAAGCGCATACTTTGTGATATCTCCTCTTGTAGCAAACACAGACAGCTCAAAATTAAACACAATGTGTTGAAGTCCAAGGCCCACAAATGTGATGTGAAATGGTTTTTCTCCCATGTTGCATTTAAGAGAAAACAGTGAATGCTCATTTTAGGCCAAAATGCTTTGAAACCAATGGAAACAGCAAAAGTGCATACTTTGCCATATCTCCTCTTGTAGCAAATACAGACAGCTCAAAATTTCACACATTGTGTTGAAGACCAAGGCCCACAAATGTGATGTGAAATGGATTTTCTCCCGTGTTGCATTTAGGAGAAAACAGCAAATGCACGTTTTAGGCCAAAATGCATTGAAATCAATGGAAACAGCAAAAGTGCATACTTTGCGATATCTCCTTATGTAGCAAACACAGACAGCTCAAAATTAAACACAATGTGTTGAAGAATAAGGCCCACAAATGTGATGTGAAATGGATTTTCTCCCATGTTGCGTTGAAGAGGAAACAGCAAATGGTCGTTTTAGGCCAAAATGCATTGAAATCAAAGGAAGCAGCAAAAGCGCACACTTTGCCATAACTCCTCTTGTAGCAAACACAGACAGCTGAAAATTAAACACAATGTGTTGAAGACCAAGGCCCACAATTGTGATGTGAAATAGTTTTTCTCCCATGTTTCGTTTAAGAGAAAACAGCAAATGCCCGTTTTAGGCCAAAATGCATTGAAATCAATGGAAATAGCAAAAGTTCATACTTTGTGATATCTCCTCTTGTAGCAAACACAGACAGCTCAAAATTAAACACAATGTGTTGAAGACCATGGCTCACAAATGTGATGTGAAACAGTTTTTCTCCCATGTTGCGTTTAAGAGAAAACAGCAAATGCTCGTTTTAGGCCAAAATGCATTGAAACCAATGGAAACATCAAAAGTGCATTCTTTGTGATATCTCCTCTTCTAGCAAACACAGATAGCTCAAAATTACACACAATGTGTTGAAGACCATGGCCCACAAATGTGATGTGAAATGGTTTTTCTCCCATGTTGCGTTTAAGAGAAAACAGCAAATGCCCATTTTAGGCCAAAATGCATTGAAATCAATGGAAATAGCAAAAGCGCATTCTTTGTGATATCTCCTCTTGTAGCAAACACAGACAGCTCAAAATTACGCACAATGTGTTGAAGAACAAGGCCCACAAATGTGATGTGAAATGGTTTTTCTCCCATGTTGCGTTTAAGAGAAAACAGCAATGCTCAAACTGCATTGAATTCAATGGAAATAGCAAAAGCGCATACTTTGTGATATCTCCGCTTGTAGCAAGCACAGACAGCTCAAAATTACACACAATGTGTTGAAGACCAAGGCCCACAAATGTGATGTGAAATGATTTTTCTCCCATGTTGCATTTAAGAGAAAACAGTGAATGCTCGTTTTAGGCCAAAATGCTTTGAAACCAATGGAAACAGCAAAAGTGCATACTTTGCCATATCTCCTCTTGTAGCAAATACAGACAGCTCAAAATTTCACACATTGTGTTGAAGACCAAGGCCCACAAATGTGATGTGAAATGGATTTTCTCCCATGTTGCGTTTAGGAGAAAACAGCAAATGCACGTTTTAGGCCAAAATGCATTGAAATCAATGGAAACAGCAAAAGTGCATACTTTGCGATATCTCCTCTTGTAGCAAGCACAGACAGCTCAAAATTAAACACAATGTGTTGAAGAACAAGGCCCACAAATGTGATGTGAAATGGATTTTCTCCCATGTTGCGTTTAGGAGAAAACAGCAAATGCACGTTTTAGGCCAAAATGCATTGAAATCAATGGAAACAGCAAAAGTGCATACTTTGTGATATCTCCTCTTGTAGCAAACACAGACAGCTCAAAATTAAACACAATGTGTTGAAGACCAAGGCCCACAAATGTGATGTTAAATGGTTTTTCTCCCATGTTGCGTTTAACAGTAAACAGCAACAGCTCGTTTTAGGCCAAAATGCATTGAAATCAATGGAAACAGCAAAAGCGCAAGCTTTGCGATATTTCCTCTTGTAGCAAACACAGAGGGCTCAAAATTACACACAATGTGTTGAAGACCAAGCCACACAAATGTTAAGTGAAAAGGTTTTTCTCCCATGCTGCATTTAAGAGAAAACAGTAAAAGAGCAAAAATGCATTGAAACCAATGGAAACAGCAAAAGTGCATTCTTTGTGATATCTACTCTTGTAGCACACACGGACAGCTCAAAATTAAACTCAATGTGTTGAAGACCAAGGCCCACAAATGTGATGTGAAATAGTTTTTCTCCCATGTTGCGTTTAAGAGAAAACAGCAAATGCTCGTTTTAGGCCAAAATGCATTGAAATCAATGGAAACAGCAAAAGCACATTCTTTGTGATGTCTCCTTTTGTAGCAAACACAGATAGCTCAAAATTACACACAATGTGTTGAAGACCATGGCTCACAAATGTGAAGTCAAATGTTTTTTCTCCCATTTTTCATTTAGGAGAAAACAGCAAATTCTCGTTTTAGGCCAAAATGAATTGAAATCAATGGAAATAGCAAAAGTACATTATTTGTGATATCTCCTCTTGTAGCAAACACAGAGGGCTCAAAATTACACACAATGTGTTGAAGACCAAGGCACACAAATGTTATGTGAAATGTTTTTTTTTCCCATGTTGCGTTTAAGAGAAAACAGTGAATGCTCGTTTTAGGCCAAAATGCTTTGAAACCAAAGGAAACAGCAAAAGCGCATACTTTGCCAAATCTCTTGTAACAAACACAGACAGCTCAAAATTAAACACAATGTGTTGAAGACCAAGGCCCACAAATGTGATGTGAAATGGATTTTCTCCCATGTTGCGTTTAGGAGAAAACATCAAATGCACGTTTAAGGCCAAAATGCATTGAAATCAATGGAAACAGCAAAATTGCATACTTTGCGATATCTCCTCTTGTAGCAAACACAGACAGCTCAAAATTAAACACAATGTGTTGAAGACCAAGGCCCACAAATGTGATGTTAAATAGTTTTTCTCCCATGTTGCTTTTAAGAGTAAACAGCAACAGCTCGTTTTAGGCCAAAATGCATTGAAATCAAAGGAAACAGCAAAAGCGCACACTCTGCGATATCTCCTCTTGCCATATCTCTCTTGTAGCAAACACAGACAGCTCAAAATTACACACAATGTGTTGAAGACCAAGGCTCACAAATGTGATGTGAATTGTTTTTTTCTCCCATGTTGCATTTAAGAGAAAACAGCAAATGCTCATTTAAGACCAAAATGCATTGAGATCAATGAAATTAGCAAAAGCGCATGCTTTGCGATATTTGCTCTTGTAGCACACACGGACAGCTCAAAATTAAACTCAATGTGTTGAAGACCAAGGCCCACAAATGTGATGTGAAATAGTTTTTCTCCCATGTTGCGTTTAAGAGAAAACAGCAAATGCTCGTTTTAGGCCAAAATGCATTGAAATCAATGGAAACAGCAAAAGCGCATTCTTTGTGATGTCTCCTTTGGTAGCAAACACAGATAGCTCAAAATTACACACAATGTGTTGACGACCATGGCTCACAAATGTGATGTGAAACAGTTTTTCTCCCATGTTGCGTTTAAGAGAAAACAGCAAATGCTCGTTTTAGGCCAAAATGCATTGAAATCAATGGAAACAGCAAAAGCGCATTCTTTGTGATATCTCCTCTTGTAGCAAACACAGATAGCTCAAAATTACACACAATGTGTTGAAGACCAAGGCCCACAAATGTGAAGTCAAATGTTTTTTCTCCCATTTTTCATTTAGGAGAAAACAGCAAATGCTCGTTTTAGGCCAAAATGCATTGAAATCAATGGAAACAGCAAAAGCGCATTCTTTGTGATATCTCCTCTTGTAGCAAACACAGATAGCTCAAAATTACACACAATGTGTTGAAGACCAAGGCCCACAAATGTGATGTGAAATGGTTTTTCTCCCATGTTGCATTTAAGAGAAAACAGTGAATGCTCGTTTTAGGCCAAAATGCTTTGAAACCAATGGAAACAGCAAAAGTGCATACTTTGCCATATCTCCTCTTGTAGCAAATACAGACAGCTCAAAATTTCACACATTGTGTTGAAGACCAAGGCCCACAAATGTGATGTGAAACGGATTTTCTCCCATGTTGCGTTTAGGAGAAAACAGCAAATGCACGTTTTAGGCCAAAATGCATTGAAATCAATGGAAACAGCAAAAGTGCATACTTTGCGATATCTCCTCTTGTAGCAAGCACAGACAGCTCAAAATTAAACACAATGTGTTGAAGAACAAGGCCCACAAATGTGATGTGAAATGGATTTTCTCCCATGTTGCGTTTAGGAGAAAACAGCAAATGCACGTTTTAGGCCAAAATGCATTGAAATCAATGGAAACAGCAAAAGTGCATACTTTGTGATATCTCCTCTTGTAGCAAACACAGACAGCTCAAAATTAAACACAATGTGTTGAAGACCAAGGCCCACAAATGTGATGTTAAATGGTTTTTCTCCCATGTTGCGTTTAACAGTAAACAGCAACAGCTCGTTTTAGGCCAAAATGCATTGAAATCAATGGAAACAGCAAAAGCGCAAGCTTTGCGATATTTCCTCTTGTAGCAAACACAGAGGGCTCAAAATTACACACAATGTGTTGAAGACCAAGCCACACAAATGTTAAGTGAAAAGGTTTTTCTCCCATGCTGCATTTAAGAGAAAACAGCAAAAGAGCAAAAATGCATTGAAACCAATGGAAACAGCAAAAGTGCATTCTTTGTGATATCTACTCTTGTAGCACACACGGACAGCTCAAAATTAAACTCAATGTGTTGAAGACCAAGGCCCACAAATGTGATGTGAAATAGTTTTTCTCCCATGTTGCGTTTAAGAGAAAACAGCAAATGCTCGTTTTAGGCCAAAATGCATTGAAATCAATGGAAACAGCAAAAGCACATTCTTTGTGATGTCTCCTTTTGTAGCAAACACAGATAGCTCAAAATTACACACAATGTGTTGAAGACCAAGGCACACAAATGTTATGTGAAATGTTTTTTTTTCCCATGTTGCGTTTAAGAGAAAACAGTGAATGCTCGTTTTAGGCCAAAATGCTTTGAAACCAAAGGAAACAGCAAAAGCGCATACTTTGCCAAATCTCTTCTTGTAGCAAACACAGACAGCTCAAAATTAAACACAATGTGTTGAAGACCAAGGCCCACAAATGTGATGTGAAATGGATTTTCTCCCATGTTGCGTTTAGGAGAAAACATCAAATGCACGTTTAAGGCCAAAATGCATTGAAATCAATGGAAACAGCAAAATTGCATACTTTGCGATATCTCCTCTTGTAGCAAACACATACAGCTCAAAATTAAACACAATGTGTTGAAGACCAAGGCCCACAAATGTGATGTTAAATAGTTTTTCTCCCATGTTGCGTTTAAGAGTAAACAGCAACAGCTCGTTTTAGGCCAAAATGCATTGAAATCAAAGGAAACAGCAAAAGCGCACACTCTGCGATATCTCCTCTTGCCATATCTCTCTTGTAGCAAACACAGACAGCTCAAAATTACACACAATGTGTTGAAGACCAAGGCTCACAAATGTGATGTGAATTGTTTTTTTCTCCCATGTTGCATTTAAGAGAAAACAGCAAATGCTCATTTAAGACCAAAATGCATTGAGATCAATGAAATTAGCAAAAGCGCAAGCTTTGCGATATTTGCTCTTGTAGCACACACGGACAGCTCAAAATTAAACTCAATGTGTTGAAGACCAAGGCCCACAAATGTGATGTGAAATAGTTTTTCTCCCATGTTGCGTTTAAGAGAAAACAGCAAATGCTCGTTTTAGGCCAAAATGCATTGAAATCAATGGAAACAGCAAAAGCGCATTCTTTGTGATGTCTCCTTTTGTAGCAAACACAGATAGCTCAAAATTACACACAATGTGTTGACGACCATGGCTCACAAATGTGATGTGAAACAGTTTTTCTCCCATGTTGCATTTAAGAGAAAACAGCAAATGCTCATTTAAGGCCAAAATGCATTGAGATCAATGGAAACAGCAAAACCGCATGCTTTGCGATATTTCCTCTTGTAGCAAACACAGAGGGCTCAAAATTACACACAATGTGTTGAAGACCAAGCAACACAAATGTTAAGTGAAAAGGTTTTTCTCCCATGTTGCGTTTAAGAGAAAACAGCATAAGAGCCAAAATGCATTGAAAAAATGGAAACAGCAAAAGTGCATTCTTTGTGATATCTCCTCTTGTAGCAAACACAGATAGCTCAAAATTAAACACAATGTGTTGAAGACTAAGGCCCACAAATGTGATGTGAAATAGATTTTCTCCCATGTTGCGTTTAAGAGAAAACAGCAAATGCCCGTTTTAGGCCAAAATGCATTGAAATCAATGGAAATAGCTAAAGCGCATACTTTGTGATATCTCCTCTTGTAGCAAACACAGACAGCTCAAAATTAAACACAATGTGTTGAAGTCCAAGGCCCACAAATGTGATGTGAAATGGTTTTTCTCCCATGTTGCATTTAAGAGAAAACAGTGAATGCTCGTTTTAGGCCAAAATGCTTTGAAACCAATGGAAACAGCAAAAGTGCATACTTTGCCATATCTCCTCTTGTAGCAAATACAGACAGCTCAAAATTTCACACATTGTGTTGAAGACCAAGGCCCACAAATGTGATGTGAAATGGATTTTCTCCCGTGTTGCGTTTAGGAGAAAACAGCAAATGCACGTTTTAGGCCAAAATGCATTGAAATCAATGGAAACAGCAAAAGTGCATACTTTGCGATATCTCCTTATGTAGCAAACACAGACAGCTCAAAATTAAACACAATGTGTTGAAGAATAAGGCCCACAAATGTGATGTGAAATGGATTTTCTCCCATGTTGCGTTGAAGAGGAAACAGCAAATGGTCGTTTTCGGCCAAAATGCATTGAAATCAAAGGAAGCAGCAAAAGCGCACACTTTGCCATATCTCCTCTTGTAGCAAACACAGACAGCTGAAAATTAAACACAATGTGTTGAAGACCAAGGCCCACAATTGTGATGTGAAATAGTTTTTCTCCCATGTTTCGTTTAAGAGAAAACAGCAAATGCCCGTTTTAGGCCAAAATGCATTGAAATCAATGGAAATAGCAAAAGTTCATACTTTGTGATATCTCCTCTTGTAGCAAACACAGACAGCTCAAAATTAAACACAATGTGTTGAAGACCATGGCTCACAAATGTGATGTGAAACAGTTTTTCTCCCATGTTGCGTTTAAGAGAAAACAGCAAATGCTCGTTTTAGGCCAAAATGCATTGAAACCAATGAAAACATCAAAAGTGCATTCTTTGTGATATCTCCTCTTCTAGCAAACACAGATAGCTCAAAATTACACACAATGTGTTGAAGACCATGGCCCACAAATGTGATGTGAAATGGTTTTTCTCCCATGTTGCGTTTAAGAGAAAACAGCAAATGCCCATTTTAGGCCAAAATGCATTGAAATCAATGGAAATAGCAAAAGCGCATTCTTTGTGATATCTCCTCTTGTAGCAAACACAGACAGCTCAAAATTACGCACAATGTGTTGAAGAACAAGGCCCACAAATGTGATGTGAAATGGTTTTTCTCCCATGTTGCGTTTAAGAGAAAACAGCAATGCTCAAACTGCATTGAATTCAATGGAAATAGCAAAAGCGCATACTTTGTGATATCTCCGCTTGTAGCAAACACAGACAGCTCAAAATTACACACAATGTGTTGAAGACCAAGGCCCACAAATGTGATGTGAAATGATTTTTCTCCCATGTTGCATTTAAGAGAAAACAGTGAATGCTCGTTTTAGGCCAAAATGCTTTGAAACCAATGGAAACAGCAAAAGTGCATACTTTGCCATATCTCCTCTTGTAGCAAATACAGACAGCTCAAAATTTCACACATTGTGTTGAAGACCAAGGCCCACAAATGTGATGTGAAATGGATTTTCTCCCATGTTGCGTTTAGGAGAAAACAGCAAATGCACGTTTTAGGCCAAAATGCATTGAAATCAATGGAAACAGCAAAAGTGCATACTTTGCGATATCTCCTCTTGTAGCAAGCACAGACAGCTCAAAATTAAACACAATGTGTTGAAGAACAAGGCCCACAAATGTGATGTGAAATGGATTTTCTCCCATGTTGCGTTTAGGAGAAAACAGCAAATGCACGTTTTAGGCCAAAATGCATTGAAATCAATGGAAACAGCAAAAGTGCATACTTTGTGATATCTCCTCTTGTAGCAAACACAGACAGCTCAAAATTAAACACAATGTGTTGAAGACCAAGGCCCACAAATGTGATGTTAAATGGTTTTTCTCCCATGTTGCGTTTAACAGTAAACAGCAACAGCTCGTTTTAGGCCAAAATGCATTGAAATCAATGGAAACAGCAAAAGCGCAAGCTTTGCGATATTTCCTCTTGTAGCAAACACAGAGGGCTCAAAATTACACACAATGTGTTGAAGACCAAGCCACACAAATGTTAAGTGAAAAGGTTTTTCTCCCATGCTGCATTTAAGAGAAAACAGCAAAAGAGCAAAAATGCATTGAAACCAATGGAAACAGCAAAAGTGCATTCTTTGTGATATCTACTCTTGTAGCACACACGGACAGCTCAAAATTAAACTCAATGTGTTGAAGACCAAGGCCCACAAATGTGATGTGAAATAGTTTTTCTCCCATGTTGCGTTTAAGAGAAAACAGCAAATGCTCGTTTTAGGCCAAAATGCATTGAAATCAATGGAAACAGCAAAAGCACATTCTTTGTGATGTCTCCTTTTGTAGCAAACACAGATAGCTCAAAATTACACACAATGTGTTGAAGACCATGGCTCACAAATGTGAAGTCAAATGTTTTTTCTCCCATTTTTCATTTAGGAGAAAACAGCAAATTCTCGTTTTAGGCCAAAATGAATTGAAATCAATGGAAATAGCAAAAGTGCATTATTTGTGATATCTCCTCTTGTAGCAAACACAGAGGGCTCAAAATTACACACAATGTGTTGAAGACCAAGGCACACAAATGTTATGTGAAATGTTTTTTTTTCCCATGTTGCGTTTAAGAGAAAACAGTGAATGCTCGTTTTAGGCCAAAATGCTTTGAAACCAAAGGAAACAGCAAAAGCGCATACTTTGCCAAATCTCTTGTAACAAACACAGACAGCTCAAAATTAAACACAATGTGTTGAAGACCAAGGCCCACAAATGTGATGTGAAATGGATTTTCTCCCATGTTGCGTTTAGGAGAAAACATCAAATGCACGTTTAAGGCCAAAATGCATTGAAATCAATGGAAACAGCAAAATTGCATACTTTGCGATATCTCCTCTTGTAGCAAACACAGACAGCTCAAAATTAAACACAATGTGTTGAAGACCAAGGCCCACAAATGTGATGTTAAATAGTTTTTCTCCCATGTTGCTTTTAAGAGTAAACAGCAACAGCTCGTTTTAGGCCAAAATGCATTGAAATCAAAGGAAACAGCAAAAGCGCACACTCTGCGATATCTCCTCTTGCCATATCTCTCTTGTAGCAAACACAGACAGCTCAAAATTACACACAATGTGTTGAAGACCAAGGCTCACAAATGTGATGTGAATTGTTTTTTTCTCCCATGTTGCATTTAAGAGAAAACAGCAAATGCTCATTTAAGACCAAAATGCATTGAGATCAATGAAATTAGCAAAAGCGCAAGCTTTGCGATATTTGCTCTTGTAGCACACACGGACAGCTCAAAATTAAACTCAATGTGTTGAAGACCAAGGCCCACAAATGTGATGTGAAATAGTTTTTCTCCCATGTTGCGTTTAAGAGAAAACAGCAAATGCTCGTTTTAGGCCAAAATGCATTGAAATCAATGGAAACAGCAAAAGCGCATTCTTTGTGATGTCTCCTTTGGTAGCAAACACAGATAGCTCAAAATTACACACAATGTGTTGACGACCATGGCTCACAAATGTGATGTGAAACAGTTTTTCTCCCATGTTGCGTTTAAGAGAAAACAGCAAATGCTCGTTTTAGGCCAAAATGCATTGAAATCAATGGAAACAGCAAAAGCGCATTCTTTGTGATATCTCCTCTTGTAGCAAACACAGATAGCTCAAAATTACACACAATGTGTTGAAGACCAAGGCCCACAAATGTGAAGTCAAATGTTTTTTCTCCCATTTTTCATTTAGGAGAAAACAGCAAATTCTCGTTTTAGGCCAAAATGAATTGAAATCAATGGAAATAGCAAAAGTGCATTATTTGTGATATCTCCTCTTGTAGCAAACACAGACAGCTCAAAATTACACACAATGTGTTGAAGACCAAGGCACACAAATGTTATATGAAATGGTTTTGTTCCCATGTTGCATTTAAGAGAAAACAGCAAATGAGCCAAAATACATTGAAACCAATGGAAACAGCAAAAGCACATACTTTGCCATATCTCCTCTTTTAGCAAACACAGACAGCTCAACATTAAACACAATGTGTTGAAGACCAATGCCAACAAATGTAATGTGAAATTGTTTTTCTCCCATGTTGCGTTTAAGAGAAAACATCAAATGCTCGATTTAGGCCAAAATGCATTGAAATCAATGGAAACAGCTAAAGCACATACTTTGCCTTATCTCCTCATGTAGCAAATACTGACAGCTCAAAATTTCACACAATGTGTTGAAGACCAAGGCCCTCAAATGTGATGTGAAATGGTTTTTCTCCCATGTTGCGTTTAAGAGAAAACAGTGAATGCTCGTTTTAGGCCAAAATGCTTTGAAACCAATGGAAACAGCTAAAGCGCATACTTTGCCATATCTCTTCTTGTAGCAAATACAGACAGCTCAAAATTTCACACATTGTGTTGCAGACCAAGGCCCACAAGTGTGATGTGAAATGGATTTTCTCCCATGTTGCGTTTAGGAGAAAACAGCAAATGCACGTTTTAGGCCAAAATGCATTGAAATCAATGGAAACAGCAAAAGTGCACACTCTGCGATATCTCCTCTTGCCATATCTCTCTTGTAGCAAACACAGACAGCTCAAAATTACACACAATGTGTTGAAGACCAAGGCTCACAAATGTGATGTGAATTGTTTTTTCTCTCATGTTGCATTTAAGAGAAAACAGCAAATGCTCATTTAAGGCCAAAATGCATTGAGATCAATGGAAACAGCAAAAGCACATGCTTTGCGATATTTCCTCTTGTAACAAACACAGAGGGCTCAAAATTACACACAATGTGTTGAAGACCAAGCAACACAAATGTTAAGTGAAAAGGTTTTTCTCCCATGTTGTGTTTAAGAGAAAATAGCATAAGAGCCAAAATGCATTGAAAAAAATGGAAACAGCAAAAGTGCATTCTTTGTGATATCTCCTCTTGTAGCAAACACAGACAGCTGAAAATTAAACACAATGTGTTGAAGACCAAGGCCCACAAATGTGATGTGAAATAGTTTTTCTCCCAAGTTGCGTTTAAGAGAAAACAGCTAATGCTCTTTTTAGACAAAAATGCATTGAAAACAATGGAAACAGCAAAAGCGCATACATTGCCATATCTCCTCATGTTGCAAATAGAGACAGCTCAAAATTTCACACATTGTGTTGAATACCAAGACCCACAAATGTGATTTGAAATGGTTTTTCTTCCATGTTGCATTTAAGAGAAAACAGCAAATGCTCATTTTAGGCCAAAATGCATTGAAATCAATGGAAACAGCAATATCGCATTCTTTGTGATGTCTCCTCTTGTAGCAAACACAAATAGCTCAAAATTACACCCAATGTGTTGAAGACCATGGCTCACAAATGTGATGTGAAACAGTTTTTCTCCCATGTTGCGTTTAAGAGAAAACAGCAAATGCTCGTTTTAGGCCAAAATGCATTGAAACCAATGGAAACAGCAAAAGCGCATTCTTTGTGATATCTCCTCTTGTAGCAAACACAGATAGCTCAAAGTTACACACAATGTGTTGAAGACCATGGCCCACAAATGTGAAGTGAAATGGTTTTTCTCCCATGTTGCGATTAAGAGAAAACAGCAAATGCCCTTTTTAGGCCAACATGCATTGAAATCAATGGAAACAGCAAAAGCGCATACTTAGCCATATCTCCTCTTGTAGTAAACACAGACAGCACAAAATTACACACAATGTGTTTAAGAACAAGGCCCACAAATGTGATGTGAAATGGTTTTTCTCCCATGTTGCGTTTAAGAGAAAACAGCAAATGCTCAAAATTACACACAATGTGTTGAAGAACAAGGCCCACAAATGTAATGTGAAATGGTTTTTCTCCCATGTTGCGTTTAAGAGAAAACATTAATGCTCAAAATGCATTGAAATCAATGGTAACAGCAAAATCGCATTCTTTGTGATATCTCCGCTTGTAGCAAACACAGACAGCTCAAAATTACACACAATGTGTTGAAGACCATGGCTCACAAATGTGATGTGAAACAGTTTTTCTCCCATGTTGCGTTTAAGAGAAAACAGCAAATGCTCGTTTTAGTACAAAATGCTTTGAAACCAATGGAAAAAGCAAAAGTGCATTCTTTGTGATATCTCCTCTTGTAGCAAACACAGATAGCTCAAAATGACACACAATGTGTTGAAGACCATGGCCCACAGATGTGATGTGAAATGGTTTTTCTCCCATGTTGCGTTTAAGAGAAAACAGCAAATGCCCATTTTAGGCCAAAATGCATTGAAATCAATGGAAATAGCAAAAGCGCATACTTTGTGATATCTCCTCTTGTAGCAAACACAGACAGCTCAAAATTACACACAATGTGTTGAAGACCAAGGCCCACAAATGTGATGTGAAATGGTTTTTCTCCCATGTTGCGTTTAAGAGAAAACAGCAATGCTCAAAATGCATTGAAATCAATGGAAATAGCAAAAGCGCATACTTTGTGATATCTCCGCTTGTAGCAAACACAGACAGCTCAAAATTACACACAATGTGTTGAAGACCAAGGCCCACAAATGTCATGTGAAATAGTTTTTCTCCCCCTTGTTGCGTTTAAGAGAAAACAGCAAATGCCCGTTTTAGGCCAAAATGCATTGAAATCAATGGAAATAGCAAAAGTTCATACTTTGTGATATCTCCTCTTGTAGCAAACACAGACAACTCAAAATTAAACACAATGTGTTGAAGTCCAAGGCCCACAAATGTGATGTGAAATGGTTTTTCTCCCATGTTGCATTTAAGAGAAAACAGTGAATGCTCGTTTTAGGCCAAAATGCTTTGAAACCAATGGAAACAGCAAAAGTGCATACTTTGCCATATCTCCTCTTGTAGCAAATACAGACAGCTCAAAATTTCACACATTGTGTTGAAGACCAAGGCCCACAAATGTGATGTGAAATGGATTTTCTCCCGTGTTGCGTTTAGGAGAAAACAGCAAATGCACGTTTTAGGCCAAAATGCATTGAAATCAATGGAAACAGCAAAAGTGCATACTTTGTGCTATCTCCTCTTGGAGCAAACACAGACATCTCAAAATGTCACAGAATGTGTTGAATCCCTCGGCGAGAGGTCACCCATTTCAGAGCTCCCAGGCCTCTGGTAGTATTTGAAGCCAGTGGTCTCTCCTGAGCGTTTCCCCCAGCAGAGGATGGACCCTCCTGGGGAGGAGGATGATGGCGATCCCCAGGCTTCTGGTCCTGGAGGAGGGCCTGGTGGTGGGCCTAGCGATCCTGGTCTGAGGAGGGCTGTGGTGCTATTAACCCAGCTCTCCTCCAGAGAGGCCAGCGGTGACCTGGTGTTTGCAGGCCCGGCAGTGTTGGAGGGAGTCTCCAAACCGGAGGAGGCTGGTCCCCTGGGTGAAGTAACCCTGGGGAGCAAGGTGCTTACCAGTCTGGACGGTGAGGAGGAGGCTCTTTGTGCCGATGGCCAGGACCAGGACGCGGGGTTGTCCAGTGGTGAATCTGTGCTGAGCCAGGGGAGCTGCAGTGAGGCGGAGGGGGAGAGTGATGAGACGGAGGAAGAGTTCCTAGGCCTAGGGCCAGATGAGCTCAAGCGTGAGGTCCGGCGGGCTCAGGCCTGGATCTCAGTAAAAAAAAACAAAAGACATACTGCTAGGAGCTGGCAGAAGCCTATCCTTAGTATGGAGATTGAGGACCTGGGAAGAAAGGTGGAGAGGCTGAGAGGGAGAATCTCTCAGCTGCGTGAGGAGGAGAAAAAGCCAAAGACCTTACCTGGCTCTGATGCGGCTGCGGGAGCTCCGGTTTTCGTTCCAGGACCTGCTGGAGTAGCTGAGGATGGTCCGTGTTCGGGCGCTGTTGAGGCCGCTGCTGCAGAGTCGGAGGTGGCTGGACGCCCGGAGGATGCGAGGCCGGCGATGCCCGATTCCCGTGGGGCTGGTGACGTGGGCTTGAAGGAGGAAGCGGTGGTCTTATTGGCCAGGAGTCCCAAGATGGCGCCCGGCGGGGAGGCGGCCAGAGGACTTTCAAAGATGGCGCCGGTGGTTGCGGAGTATGGGCAAGGGGAGGCGTCTCTCCTGGGGGCAGAGCCGGGCTGTGCTGGAGCGGGGGGCGTGGCGGTTCCCATGGTAGCGGCTGACGCCGTTGCCGGGACAACTGCTATAGCTTCCTGCGATGCGGCGGCTCAGGTCTCACCCCTGAAGGCTGCGTCGGTAGGGCCGGTGCTGACCGGTGGTGGAGGCACTGAGGTGGATCATCCCCGGGTGCCTGTAGGCCCCGACACTACTATTGGTGTAGTGGGAGGTCCTGCCGAGGAAGTGCAGCAGCGTGTCGGGCCGTCATCAGGCGGCGGCCATGTTGTTGGAGTCCAGGGCGGTGGAAAGCAGTATCTGCCGAATGTGTCTCCAGTTGGTGGCGGCGGCCATTTTGGAGAGGCCACAATTGGGGACTCTGAAGCCCAGATGGTGGCGATTGCCATGGAGGTGGAGGCATTGGAGAGGTCTGCTGTCATCACACCTAAAGCAGTGCCACAGATGGCACAAGGACTTCCTGGACTGGATAGGTCAGCCCTTGATAAGGGCCAGCTGGCAGTGGTCGACACCATATTTGGAGGGATCAGTGTTCCTGCTAGGTCCTTGGCAGCGGTGGACATAATAAAAGCTGATCTGGCCAGGCAGGCAGGGGTGATTGAGAATGTTGGTGAAGGTTCTGGTGTGGGAGTAGGTTCGGGTCCTGTGCCCGCTTTAGCGTTGCCCGTAGCTGGCCCTTTGACCCTGCCTAGACCGGGTCCCTCCTCTTACGCCAATGTTGTATCGGGCAGGGCGCCGGTTGTCCCGATGATTAGAAGTGGTGGAGGGGCACCTATTAAAAGGCGCAATGTGGTACAATTGAAGTGGGTTGGAGGCGGTGAGCCGCCTGGAAAGGCCGCCTTCCTGGGCATGGTTTTTTCTCTGGGGTTCTCGCCGGGTGATTTGTTCGCTTGCATTCACCCGGTGAGAACTCCGGATTATGATCTTAGCTTCATGTCCTTGAGGGGCCTGCAAGCCTTTAGTGGTAGGTGGGAGGAGAAAAAGGGGATAGAGCCATATTGTAGGTATAGGTCTCTGGTGGTGTCGCGTCAGGACAGGGCGAAGGTGACTATCCTTGTCCGGAATGAGTCATTGCCGGAGGCAGATATTCTATTCTGGCTCTCGCGACACTGTGTGGTACTTTCTCCCCACTTGGAGAAGTTTGACTACACTAAAGGTGTATGGGGTGGTGCCTATTCCATTTTTGTCAGGTTACACCAGGTTGGCATTGAAGTGAAGCACATCCCGGCAGCAGCCTTTATAGGACGTGACAAAATCCAGGTATTTTACCCTGGGCAGCCGAAGGTCTGCCACAAATGTGGGGATTTCCGGCATTTTTCTAATGACTGCACGGCAATTAAGTGCTCGCTGTGCAGTGGGTTAGGGCACATATCCAAAGAGTGCAGGCAGGTCAGGTGTAACCTCTGTGGAAAGGTGGGTCATCCTTACAGCCGCTGCCCATCTGCAGCCCACAACGAAGGCTTAGGGGTGACAGTTGTTGTGGGGGATAGGCAGGAAGAGGTGGGGGGTGGTTTGACTAGCGGGCAGGTGAGCGGTGAGGATGCAGGCTTTGAAACCGCAATGGAGAGGAATGGGGAGAGACCAGGAGAGGGTGAGCCGGAAGGTGTAGGAAAAACCAAGGTTCCTGCAGCCAGTACCACTGGGTGTGAAATTGCACCAGGTAAAGATGCTGGTGAGAAAGATGCTCCCTTTACGGTGGTCGAGGTGGGAAAGAAAAAGAGGAAAAAAAAGCTAAGGCATACAGGAGAGAAGGTCACTCTATCTAATAGATTCTATTTTAATACCTCGGACGAAGAGGAGAAGGAGGAGGGGGAGGTGGTAAGGGTGGATGGTGAGGAGCTTGTCTTTCTCCCCAACAAAGTCGTGGGAAGAAAGGTTGGGAAAAAGTCAACCTTTGGAGAGGCAGCAGCGGGAGCACAGCCTAGGGAAAGGAGGAAGAAAAGGGCAAAGGAGGGCAAGGCTGGAGGAGCGGGGAAGAGATCGGGCACTGAAAGCCCAGAGTGGGATTTAGCGGGGATGGAGCTAGGAGATAAGGCAGTGGTGGTGGATAAGCCTGCAGAGGGGCAGAGTGGGGTGTTTTCGGAGGAGGTAGAGTGTGTGGAAGAAACCCCTGAGTTGGCCCAAGATGCTTCTGACCCTTTAGTGGCTCCTGGGGAGATGCATCCTCCCGGGACTCGGTCTGAGGGTACAGCTATACCAAAACCTCCAGATCCGGACCCGGGTCCTTCCCCAGAGGCTGAGGGTGTTGGTGGGCGTGGTAGCCTGCAGGTTGAGGCCGAGCCCTCAATTGTTTCTGTTGGTGTGGATGTGGTGGTGGGTGGTTTGGAAGAGGTTGTCTTGCCGTCTGATGGGGTGCTTCCTTTTGGGATCACCTGCAAAAGAACAGGTTCCTCTGGGGAGGAATCTGCTCAACAGGCAAAGAGAAAGTAAGATGGAGTCCTACCTCTATAATCTGGAATTATGGATCCCCATCCTATACGATGTGCCACCATTAATGTGGCTTCCGTTCTTTCCGAGCGTGCTCGCTATATGGCCTTTTCTTTTTTCAACACAATTGATGTTGACGTTTTTGCAAGAGACCAGAATAGGGGATTTGTCCACACTTCGCAGGGCCAAAAGCCAGTGGAGGCGTGGTCCGTCCTTCTGGTCGCTTGCGGCCGAGCTGTACGGTGGGATGGCGGTACTTTTTTCCGGCATGGTAACTGTACACAAGATTATGGAGCTACAGGTAGGTAGGTGTATGGTTTTGGATATTAGCCTAAGGGGGCATGATCTCAGGTTGATCAACATCTATGGACCGCAGTCGGCCTGGGATAGGAAGTGCCTCTTTGGGCTGATAAAGCCATTCCTTTTTACAGCCCGGCAAGTTGTCTTTGGTGGTGACTTTAATACCATCGTGAGGCCCAAAGACAGGGGGGGTGCAAAGTCAACCCTGGGCTATGATGCTAGGTTCTTAGTTAGCATGATTAGGGAAGCTGGCCTGGTCGATGTGCATATTCGCCATAGTCCAGACCTCACGGGGTACACATACTTTTGTGGTAGTCGTAGGTCTAGGATAGATAGGTTTTTTGTTAAGGAAAGTTTGAAAACTTTGCCTCCTGAGGCAAGGGCAGTAGAATTTTCCGATCACGTTTGTCTGAGTGTCGCGTTGAATGCCTCAGAAACCCCTCAGAAAGGGCGGGGCCTTTGGCGTTTGAACTCTGAACTTCTGAAGGAGGAGAGTGTTAGCCAGTCCTTTAGGGACTTCTTTCAACTACAGGAGACACTTCTGGAGGCTGGTTGGACTAGATCTGAGTGGTGGGAAGAGTGCAAAAAAAGAACTCGGAGATTTTTTCAGAGGCTTATAGCTCATAAAAACTTGAGAAAACGGTGCGTCTACCAGAGCTTGAGAAAGAAACTAGATTTCTTGATCTCTGAGGGTGGAGATAGTGGGGATATCTCCCGGGTGAAAGCTCAGCTGAGGGAGCTTCAGTACGATCATCTGGCTTCCTTGGTTCTGGAGAGGGATTATGGTAAATACCACTCACCTGATCCTTACCAGAGTTGCAGGAAATCGGTCGATTTGAGGGAGGTTAGGGGCCTGTATGATGAACTGGGTACTCTCTGTGAAGACAGGGAGGGTATCTTGGGAGTCATCGGGTCCTTTTACTCCGACCTTCTGTCTGAGCAGCCACTCATTAGAGAGAGGATGGAGTCTTTTCTGAGGGGGACACCGGGGCTTGTGAAGCTTGATGCCTCTTTTGACTCCTTGGGCAGCGATGTGACAACAGAAGAAGTCAAGAGAGCTATAGACGGCTTGTCTATAAAAAAATCTCCAGGACCGGATGGTTTGACATCCGAATTCTTTAAAGCTTTCAGGGACATCTTGGCTCCCCACCTCATGGAAGTATATAATGAGTGCCTGGGTGAGGGATTGCTCCCTCCCTCCATGAGGTCTTCTGCCCTCATATTGCTATCAAAAGGTAAGGACCCGTCTCGTATTGAGAACTGGCGCCCCATCGCTCTTCTTAATACGGACAGAAAGATTCTGGCAAAAATACTGTTCAATCGGCTGATGGAAATTTCCGGGCTGGTGCTGTCCTCGTCTCAGCACTGCACTGTGAAGGGCCGTAGCACGTTTAGTGCTGTCCTTGGCATCCGGGAGGCCATAGAGCGATGCCGTGCTGAGAGGTGGGGTAAGTACTTACTGGCATTGGACCAGTCCAAGGCTTTTGACCGGGTGAATCACAAGTACTTGTGGGCTGTTCTGGAATGGTATGGTATTCCGGTGAGGGTGGTGAATTGGCTTCGTGTTCTGTACAATCAGGCCGAGAGCTTCCCGCTTGTCAATGGTTGGGTGGGTCCTGCTTTCAGGGTTGACTATGGTGTCCGTCAGGGATGCCCCCTGAGCCCCCTCTTATACGTGTTTGCGATTGATCCCTTCGTCAGGAGGATTGGTTGTAGTGCGTTGAGGGGGGTGCAGCTGGGCCCAGAGGCTCCTTTGAGAGTAGTGGCCTACGCGGATGATGTCACTGTGGTCTTGTCCTCCGTGGCAGAGGCGCAGTGCATGGAACACCTGATCTCCGACTACTCTGAAGCCTCGTGCTCCAGAGTAAACCAAGATAAATGTGAAGCTTTCTGGATGGGGGAGGAAGGCGACGAGTTTGACCTTCCGGATAGCCTCCCCCGGGTAAGTCCTCAGATCAAAATTCTAGGCATCACATTTGACCGTGGTGATTATGCCACTCGAAATTGGGAGAGGAGGATAGAGGAAGCCAACAGGAAAGTGCAGTCCTGGAGAACTTGGCAGTTCTCTTACAGGGAAAGGGTTCACCTGTGCAAAACCTTTCTGGTTCCCATATTTCTTTATGTCAGTTACGTGTGTTTCTTGCCACGGTCTTTGTGGTCTAAAGTGTCATCCTTGTTCTTCCTCTTGTTTTGGGGGAATGGGATGGACATTGTTAAAAGAGGTATAACCTACAGACCAAGGAAAGAAGGTGGATTTGGCATGGTCAATCCAGTGGTCTTTTTTGCCACAACTTTTATTAAGCTCAATCTTGGAAGCCTATTTTTGGAGGCTCCTCCTTGGTGGGTAGAGAGCTTTAGGGCTTGGGTGTCCCCCTTCCTTGAGCTCTGGTATGATGGGGGCCAGGTGAAAACCTTCAGAGGCAGGTCCGGTGCTCTTCCGATCTATGTCATTCAGTGCTTGAGAGTGACAAGGCAATGGGGAGTGGCAGTGAGTGATGTCAAAACCCTTTCTAGAAGGGAGTTGGAGAAAGGCATTTTGCGGGCTCACTTCTATGCACCGCTGACACTAAGGGACTGCCCAGGCAAGGTTTGCTCAAATGGGATCTCTTTGATTTGCTCAGAGAGAATCCCACTGAAGTATAGGGACCTTGCCTGGCTCTCCTTCCAAGGAAGACTCTATGTTAGGGGGCACATCAGGTGGCGAAGTGCCGGTGATCGTGGTTGTCCACGTGAGGAATGTCTGGGGGTGGAGGAGACCATGGACCACTTCCTGCGTGAATGTTCCTTTAACATCAAAGTTTATAGAAGGGTCTCAAACGCTTTATGCATCCCGTGCCTTTCGGGGCTCAGTTACCCTGAGTGGGCTTATGGGGCATTCAAAGGTTTTGGGCGTTATGATTTGGTCACTATTTTTATAGTTAGCTTAGTGGTCAGATATCACACGTGGAGTGCACGGTGTTTAGTAACGACTAGAAGTAAAATCCTTCCCTGTGAGGTGGTGGCGCGTTTCATTCTTCACGAGGTTGGAAGTCTGATGGAAATGGACAGGAGGAGGTTGGATGCCGTTGGGTGGTCAAGGAGGTGGAGACACCTGAAACCCCCTTAGTGGGTGGCTGACAGCCTCTTCCGTTCATACTGGTGCTTCCTGTTCTTTCACATTTTTCGGGTAGTTTTTTGGACTTTGTTTCGTTTTGAAGAATGGTTTTACATATGCCTAAGCAGCTCAGCTTATTTTCTCTATGCTGATATGGAGTTAGTGTTGGTGATAGGTAGCTCAGGGTCGGGGGTTAATTTTGAATATAGATAGTTTGGTGGAGGTGTTGTTGGCACTCTGTCTCGTCTGGGTGGTAAGAATGAGTGGCGTGAATGAGGTTCTGTGTTTTCTAATAATGTTTAATTATTATGATGAGGATATTATCCTGTATATTTGACATCTTGATGCTTGGTATGTAGCAAGCTTATTTGTTTCGCAATGCAAATTTTATGTATTATTTATTTATTCATGCGTTGCAAGATTTTAATAAAAGAGCATTGCCCACAAATGTGATGTGAAATGGATTTGCGTGTTGCGTTTAGGAGAAAACAGCAAATGCATGTTTTAGGCCAAAATGCATTGAAATCAATGTAAACAGCAAAAGTGCATACTTTGCGATATCTCCTCTTGTAGCAAGCACAGACAGCTCAAAATTAAACACAATGTGTTGAAGAACAAGGCCCACAAATGTGATGTGAAATGGATATTCTCCCATGTTGCGTTTAGGAGAAAACAGCAAATGCACGTTTTAGGCCAAAATGCATTGAAATCAATGGAAACAGCAAAAGCGCACACACTGCGATATCTCCTCTTGCCATATCTCTCTTGTAGCAAACACAGAAAGCTCAAAATTACACACAATGTGTTGAAGACCAAGGCACACAAATGTGATGTGAATTGTTTTTTTCTCCCATGTTGCATTTAAGAGAAAACAGTAAAATGCTCATTTAAGGCCAAAATGCATTGAGATCAATGGAAACAGCAAAAGCGCATGCTTTGCGATATTTCATCTTGTAACAAACACAGAGGGCTCAAAATTACACACAATGTGTTGAAGACCAAGCAACACAAATGTTAAGTGAAAAGGTTTTTCTCCCATGTTGCATTTAAGAGAAACAGCATAAGAGCCAAAATGCATTGAAATAAATGGAAACAGCAAAAGTGCATTCTTTGTGATATCTCCTCTTGTAGCAAACACAGACAGCTGAAAATTAAACACAATGTGTTGAAGACCAAGGCCCACAAATGTGATGTGAAATAGTTTTTCTCCCATGTTGCGTTGAAGAGGAAACAGCAAATGGTCGTTTTAGGCCAAAATGCATTGAAATCAAAGGAAACAGCAAAAGCGCACACTTTGCCATATCTCCTCTTGTAGTAAACACAGACAGCTGAAAATTAAACACAATGTGTTGAAGACCAAGGCCCACAAATGTGATGTGAAATAGTTTTTCTCCCATGTTTCGTTTAAGAGAAAACAGCAAATGCCCGTTTTAGGCCAAAATGCATTGAAATCAATGGAAATAGCAAAAGTTCATACTTTGTGATATCTCCTCTTGTAGCAAACACAGACAGCTCAAAATTACGCACAATGTGTTGAAGAACAAGGCCCACAAATGTGATGTGAAATGGTTTTTCTCCCATGTTGCGTTTAAGAGAAAACAGCAATGCTCAAACTGCATTGAAATCAATGGAAATAGCAAAAGCGCATACTTTGTGATATCTCCGCTTGTAGCAAACACAGACAGCTCAAAATTACACACAATGTGTTGAAGACCAAGGCCCACAAATGTGATGTGAAATGGTTTTTCTCCCATGTTGCATTTAAGAGAAAACAGTGAATGCTCGTTTTAGGCCAAAATGCTTTGAAACCAATGGAAACAGCAAAAGTGCATACTTTGCCATATCTCCTCTTGTAGCAAATACAGACAGCTCAAAATTTCACACATTGTGTTGAAGACCAAGGCCCACAAATGTGATGTGAAATGGATTTTCTCACATGTTGCGTTTAGGAGAAAACAGCAAATGCACGTTTTAGGCCAAAATGCATTGAAATCAATGGAAACAGCAAAAGTGCATACTTTGCGATATCTCCTCTTGTAGCAAGCACAGACAGCTCAAAATTAAACACAATGTGTTGAAGAACAAGGCCCACAAATGTGATGTGAAATGATTTTCTCCCATGTTGCGTTTAGGAGAAAACAGCAAATGCACGTTTTAGGCCAAAATGCATTGAAATCAATGGAAACAGCAAAAGTGCATACTTTGCGATATCTCCTCTTGTAGCAAACACAGACAGCTCAAAATTAAACACAATGTGTTGAAGACCAAGGCCCACAAATGTGATGTTAAATGTTTTTTCTCCCATGTTGCGTTTAACAGTAAACAGCAACAGCTCGTTTTAGGCCAAAATGCATTGAAATCAATGGAAACAGCAAAAGCGCAAGCTTTGCGATATTTTTCTCTTGTATTAAACACAGAGGGCTCAAAATTACACACAATGTGTTGAAGACCAAGCCACACAAATGTTAAGTGAAAAGGTTTTTCTCCCATGTTGCATTTAAGAGAAAACAGCAAAAGAGCAAAAATGTATTGAAACCAATGGAAACAGCAAAAGTGCATTCTTTGTGATATCTCCTCTTGTAGCACACACGGACAGCTCAAAATTAAACTCAATGTGTTGAAGACCAAGGCCCACAAATGTGATGTGAAAAAGTTTTTCTCCCATGTTGCGTTTAAGAGAAAACAGCAAATGCTCGTTTTAGGCCAAAATGCATTGAAATCAATGGAAACAGCAAAAGCGCATTCTTTGTGATATCTCCTCTTGTAGCAAACACAGATAGCTCAAAATTACACACATTGTGTTGAAGACCAAGTCCCACAAATGTGAAGTCAAATGTTTTTTCTCCCATTTTTCATTTAGGAGAAAACAGCAAATTCTCGTTTTAGGCCAAAATGAATTAAAATCAATGGAAATAGCAAAAGTGCATTATTTGTGATATCTCCTCTTGTAGCAAAAACAGAGGGCTCAAAATTACACACAATGTGTTGAAGACCAAGGCACACAAATGTTATGTGAAATGTTTTTTTTCCCATGTTGCGTTTAAGAGAAAACAGTGAATGCTCGTTTTAGGCCAAAATGCTTTGCTACCAATGGAAACAGCAAAAGCGCATACTTTGCCATATCTTTTCTTGTAGCAAACACAGACAGCTCAAAATTAAACACAATGTGTTGAAGAACAAGGCCCACAAATGTGATGTGAAATGGATTTTCTCCCATGTTGCGTTTAGGAGAAAACAGCAAATGCACGTTTTAGGCCAAAATGCATTGAAATCAATGGAAACTGCAAAATTGCATACTTTGCGATATCTCCTCTTGTAGCAAACACAGACAGCTCAAAATTAAACACAATGTGTTGAAGACCAAGGCCCACAAATGTGATGTTAAATAGTTTTTCTCCCATCTTGCGTTTAAGAGTAAACAGCAACAGCTCGTTTTAGGCCAAAATGCTTTGAAATCAAAGGAAACAGCAAAAGCGCACACTCTGCGATATCTCCTCTTGCCATATCTCTCTTGTAGCAATCACAGACAGCTCAAAATTACACACAATGTGTTGAAGACCAAGGCTCACAAATGTGATGTGAATTGTTTTTCTCCCATGTTGCATTTAAGAGAAAACAGCAAATGCTCATTTAAGGCCAAAATGCATTGAGATCAATGGAAACAGCAAAAGCGCATGCTTTGTGATATTTCCTCTTGTAGCAAACACAGACGGCTCAAAATTACACACAATGTGTTGAAGACCAAGCAACACAAATCTTAAGTGAAAAGGTTTTTCTCCCATGTTGCGTTTAAGAGAAAACAGCATAAGAGCCAAAATGCATTGAAAAAAATGGAAACAGCAAAAGTGCATTCTTTGTGATATCTCCACTTGTAGCAAACACAGATAGCTCAAAATTACACACAATGTGTTGAAGAGCATGGCCCACAAATGTGATGTGAAATGGTTTTTCTCCCATGTTGCGTTTAAGAGAAAACAGCAAATGCCCGTTTTAGGCCAAAATGCATTGAAATCAATGGAAATAGCTAAAGCGCATACTTTGTGATATCTCCTCTTGTAGCAAACACAGACAGCTCAAAATTAAACACAATGTGTTGAAGTCCAAGGCCCACAAATGTGATGTGAAATGGTTTTTCTCCCATGTTGCATTTAAGAGACAACAGTGAATGCTCGTTTTAGGCCAAAATGCTTTGAAACCAATGGAAACAGCAAAAGTGCATACTTTGCCATATCTCCTCTTGTAGCAAATACAGACAGCTCAAAATTTCACACATTGTGTTGAAGACCAAGGCCCACAAATGTGATGTGAAATGGATTTTCTCCCGTGTTGCGTTTAGGAGAAAACAGCAAATGCACGTTTTAGGCCAAAATGCATTGAAATCAATGGAAACAGCAAAAGTGCATACTTTGCGATATCTCCTCTTGTAGCAAGCACAGACAGCTCAAAATTAAACACAATGTGTTGAAGAACAAGGCCCACAAATGGGATGTGAAATGGATTTTCTCCCATATTGTGTTTAGGAGAAAACAGCAAATGCATGTTTTAGGCCAAAATGCATTGAAATCAATGGAAACAGCAAAAGCGCACACTCTGCGATATCTCCTCTTGCCATATCTCTCTTGTAGCAAACACAGACAGCTCAAAATTACACACAATGTGTTGAAGACCAAGGCTCACAAATGTGATGTGAATTGTTTTTTTCTCCCATGTTGCATTTAAGAGAAAACAGCAAATGCTCATTTAAGACCAAAATGCATTGAGATCAATGAAAATAGCAAAAGCGCAAGCTTTGCGATATTTTCTCTTGTAGCACACACGGACAGCTCAAATTTAAACTCAATGTGTTGAAGACCAAGGCCACAAATGTGATGTGAAATAGTTTTTCTCCCATGTTGCGTTTAAGAGAAAACAGCAAATGCTCGTTTTAGGCCAAAATGCATTGAAATCAATGGAAACAGCAAAAGCGCATTCTTTGTGATGTCTCCTTTTGTAGCAAACACAGATAGCTCAAAATTACACACAATGTGTTGACGACCATGGCTCACAAATGTGATGTGAAACAGTTTTTCTCCCATGTTGCGTTTAAGAGAAAACATCAAATGCTCGTTTTAGGCCAAAATGCATTGAAATCAATGGAAACAGCAAAAGCGCATTCTTTGTGATATCTCCTCTTGTAGCAAACACAGATAGCTCAAAATTACACACAATGTGTTGAAGACCAAGGCCCACAAATGTGAAGTCAAATGTTTTTTCTCCCATTTTTCATTTAGGAGAAAACAGCAAATTCTCGTTTTAGGCCAAAATGCATTGAAATCAATGGAAACAGCAAAAGCGCATTCTTTGTGATATCTACTCTTGTAGCAAACACAGATAGCTCAAAATTACACACATTGTGTTGAAGACCAAGCCACACAAATGTTAAGTGAAAAGGTTTTTCTCCCATGTTGCATTTAAGAGAAAACAGCAAAAGAGCAAAAATGTATTGAAACCAATGGAAACAGCAAAAGTGCATTCTTTGTGATATCTCCTCTTGTAGCACACACGGACAGCTCAAAATTAAACTCAATGTGTTGAAGACCAAGGCCCACAAATGTGATGTGAAAAAGTTTTTCTCCCATGTTGCGTTTAAGAGAAAACAGCAAATGCTCGTTTTAGGCCAAAATGCATTGAAATCAATGGAAACAGCAAAAGCGCATTCTTTGTGATATCTCCTCTTGTAGCAAACACAGATAGCTCAAAATTACACACATTGTGTTGAAGACCAAGTCCCACAAATGTGAAGTTAAATGTTTTTTCTCCCATTTTTCATTTAGGAGAAAACAGCAAATTCTCGTTTTAGGCCAAAATGAATTGAAATCAATGGAAATAGCAAAAGTGCATTATTTGTGATATCTCCTCTTGTAGCAAAAACAGAGGGCTCAAAATTACACACAATGTGTTGAAGACCAAGGCACACAAATGTTATGTGAAATGTTTTTTTTCCCATGTTGCGTTTAAGAGAAAACAGTGAATGCTCGTTTTAGGCCAAAATGCTTTGCTACCAATGGAAACAGCAAAAGCGCATACTTTGCCATATCTTTTCTTGTAGCAAACACAGACAGCTCAAAATTAAACACAATGTGTTGAAGAACAAGGCCCACAAATGTGATGTGAAATGGATTTTCTCCCATGTTGCGTTTAGGAGAAAACAGCAAATGCACGTTTTAGGCCAAAATGCATTGAAATCAATGGAAACTGCAAAATTGCATACTTTGCGATATCTCCTCTTGTAGCAAACACAGACAGCTCAAAATTAAACACAATGTGTTGAAGACCAAGGCCCACAAATGTGATGTTAAATAGTTTTTCTCCCATCTTGCGTTTAAGAGTAAACAGCAACAGCTCGTTTTAGGCCAAAATGCTTTGAAATCAAAGGAAACAGCAAAAGCGCACACTCTGCGATATCTCCTCTTGCCATATCTCTCTTGTAGCAATCACAGACAGCTCAAAATTACACACAATGTGTTGAAGACCAAGGCTCACAAATGTGATGTGAATTGTTTTTTCTCCCATGTTGCATTTAAGAGAAAACAGCAAAAGCTCATTTAAGGCCAAAATGCATTGAGATCAATGGAAACAGCAAAAGCACATGCTTTGCGATATTTCTTCTTGTAACAAACACAGAGGGCTCAAAATTACACACAATGTGTTGAAGACCAAGCAACACAAATGTTAAGTGAAAAGGTTTTTCTCCCATGTTGCGTTTAAGAGAAAACAGCATAAGAGCCAAAATGCATTGAAAAAAATGGAAACAGCAAAAGTGCATTCTTTGTGATATCTCCTCTTGTAGCAAACACAGACAGCTGAAAATTAAACACAATGTGTTTAAGTCCAAGGCCCACAAATGTGATGTGAAATAGTTTTCTCCCATGTTGTGTTGAAGTGGAAACAGCAACTGGTCGTTTTAGGCCAAAATGCATTGAAATCAAAGGAAACAGCAAAAGAGCATACTTTGCCATATCTCCTCTTGTAGCAAACACAGACAGCTGAAAATTAAACACAATGTGTTGAAGACCAAGGCCCACAAATGTGATGTGAAATAGTTTTTCTCCCATGTTGCGTTTAACAGAAAACAGCTAATGCTCTTTTTAGGCAAAAATGCATTGAAACCAATGGAAACAGCAAAAGCGCATACTTTGCCATATCTCCTCATGTTGCAAATACAGACAGCTCAAAATTTCACACATTGTGTTGAATACCAAGACCCACAAATGTGATTTGAAATGGTTTTTCTTCCATGTTGCATTTAAGAGAAAACAGCAAATGCTCATTTTAGGCCAAAATGCATTGAAATCAATGGAAACAGCAATATCGCATTCTTTGTGATGTCTCCTCTTGTAGCAAACACAGATAGCTCAAAATTACACACAATGTGTTGAAGACCATGGCTCACAAATGTGATGTGAAACAGTTTTTCTCCCATGTTCCGTTTAAGAGAAAACAGCAAATGCTCGTTTTAGGCCGAAATGCATTGAAACCAATGGAAACAGCAAAAGCGCATTCTTTGTGATATCTCCTCTTGTAGAAAACACAGATAGCTCAAAATTACACACAATGTGTTGAAGACCATGGCCCACAAATGTGAAGTGAAATGGTTTTTCTCCCATGTTGCGATTAAGAGAAAACAGCAAATGCCCTTTTTAGGCCAACATGCATTGAAATCAATGGAAACAGCAAAAGCGCATAATTAGCCATATCTCCTCTTGTAGCAAACACAGACAGCACAAAATTACACACAATGTGTTTAAGAACAAGGCCCACAAATGTGATGTGAAATGGTTTTTCTCCCATTTTGCGTTTAAGAGAAAACAGCAAATGCTCAAAATTACACACAATGTGTTGAAGAACATGGCCCACAAATGTAATGTGAAATGGTTTTTCTCCCATGTTGCATTTAAGAGAAAACATCAATGCTCAAAATGCATTGAAATCAATGGAAACAGCAAAATCGCATTCTTTGTGATATCTCCGCTTGTAGCAAACACAGACAGCTCAAAATTACATACAATGTGTTGAAGACCAAATCCAACAAATGTGATGTGAAATACTTTTTCTCCCATGTTTCGTTTAAGAGAAAACAGCAAATGCCCGTTTTAGTCCAAAATGCATTGAAATCAATGGAAATAGCAAAAGTTCATACTTTGTGATATCTCCTCTTGTAGCAAACACAGACAGCTCAAAATTAAACACAATGTGTTGAAGACCATGGCTCACAAATGTGATGTGAAACAGTTTTTCTCCCATGTTGCGTTTAAGAGAAAACAGCAAATGCTCGTTTTAGGACAAAATGCTTTGAAACCAATGGAAACAGCAAAAGTGCATTCTTTGTGATATCTCCTCTTGTAGCAAACACAGATAGCTCAAAATTACACACAATGTGTTGAAGACCATGGCCCATAAATGTGATGTGAAATGGTTTTTCTCCCATGTTGCGTTTAAGAGAAAACCGCAAATGCCCGTTTTAGGCCAAAATGCATTGAAATCAATGGAAATATCAAAAGCGCATACTTTGTGATATCTCCACTTGTAGCAAACACAGACAGCTGAAAATTAAACACAATGTGTTGAAGACCAAGGCCCACAAATGTGATGTGAAATAGTTTTTCTCCCATGTTTCGTTTAAGAGAAAACAGCAAATGCCCGTTTTAGGCCAAAATGCATTGAAATCAATGGAAATAGCTAAAGCGCATACTTTGTGATATCTCCTCTTTTAGCAAACACAGACAGCTCAAAATTAAACACAATGTGTTGAAGTCCAAGGCCCACAAATGTGATGTGAAATGGTTTTTCTCCCATGTTGCATTTAAGAGAAAACAGTGAATGCTCGTTTTAGGCCAAAATGCTTTGAAACCAATGGAAACAGCAAAAGTGCATACTTTGCCATATCTCCTCTTGTAGCAAATACAGACAGCTCAAAATTTCACACATTGTGTTGAAGACCAAGGCCCACAAATGTGATGTGAAATGGATTTTCTCCCGTGTTGCATTTAGGAGAAAACAGCAAATGCACGTTTTAGGCCAAAATGCATTGAAATCAATGGAAACAGCAAAAGTGCATACTTTGCGATATCTCCTCTTGTAGCAAGCACAGACAGCTCAAAATTAAACACAATGTGTTGAAGAACAAGGCCCACAAATGTGATGTGAAATGGATTTTCTCAAAAGTTGTGTTTAGGAGAAAACAGCAAATGCATGTTTTAGGCCAAAATGCATTGAAATCAATGGAAACAGCAAAAGCGCACACTCTGCGATATCTCCTCTTGCCATATCTCTCTTGTAGCAAACACAGACAGCTCAAAATTACACACAATGTGTTGAAGACCAAGGCCCACAAATGTGATGTGAAATGGTTTTTCTCCCATGTTGCATTTAAGAGGAAACAGCAAATGCTCGTTTTAGGCCAAAATGCATTGAAATCAAAGGAAACCGCAAAAGCGCATACTTAGCCATATCTCCTCTTGTAGCAAACACAGACAGCACAAAATTACAAACAATGTGTTGAAGAACAAGGCCCACAAATGTGATGTGAAATGGTTTTTCTCCCATGTTGAGTTTAAGAGAAAACAGCAAATGCTCAAAATTACACACAATGTGTTGAAGAACAAGGCCCACAAATGTGATGTGAAATGGTTTTTCTCCCATGTTGCGTTTAAGAGAAAACAGCAATTGCTCATTTTAGGCCAAAATGCATTGAAATCAATGGAAACAGCAAAAGCGCACACTCTGCGATATCTCCTCTTGCCATATCTCTCTTGTAGCAAACACAGACAGCTCAAAATTACACAAAATGTGTTGAAGACCAAGGCCCACAAATGTGATGTGAAATGGTTTTTTTCCCATGTTGCATTTAAGAGAAAACAGCAAATGCTCATTTAAGACCAAAATGCATTGAAATCAATGGATACAGCAAAAGCGCATTCTTTGCGATATCTCCTTTTGTAGCAAACACAGAGGGCTCAAAATTACACACAATGTGTTGAAGACCAAGGCACACAAATGTTATGTGAAATGGTTTTGTTCCCATGTTGCGTTTAAGAGAAAACAGCAAATGAGCCAAAATGCATTGAAACCAATGGAAACAGCAAAAGTGCATACTTTGCCATATCTCCTCTTGTAGCAAGCACAGACAGCTCAAAATTAAACACAATGTGTTGAAGTCCAAGGCACACAAATGTAATGTGAAATTGTTTTTCTCCCATGTTGCGTTTAAGAGAAATCAGCAAATGCTCGTTTTTGTCCAAAATGCATTGAAACCAATGGAAACAGCTAAAGTGCATACTTTGCCATATCTCCTCTTGTAGCAAATACAGACAGCTCAAAATTTGACACATTGTTTTGCAGACCAAGGCCCACAAATGTGATGTGAAATGGTTTTTCTCCCGTGTTGCTTTTAAGAGAAAACCGCAAATGCTCGTTTATGCCAAAATGCTTTGAAACCAATGGAAACAGCAAAAGTGCATACTTTGCCATATCTCCTCTTGAAGCAAACACAGACAGCTCAAAATTAAACACAATGTGTTGAAGTCCAAGGCCCACAAATGTGATGTGAAATGGTTTTTCTCACATATTTCGTTTAAGAGAAAACAGTGAATGCTCGTTTTAGGCCAAAATGCTTTGAAACCAATGGAAACAGCAAAAGTGCATACTTTGCGATATCTGCTCTTGTAGCAAATACAGACAGCTCAAAATTTCACACATTGTGTTGAAGACCAAGGCCCACAAATGTGATGTGAAATGGATTTTCTCCCGTGTTGCGTTCAGGAGAAAACAGCAAATGCACATTTTAGGCCAAAATGCGTTGAAATCAATGGAAACAGCAAAAGTGCATACTTTGCCATATCTCCTCTTGTAGCAAACACAGACAGCTCAAAATGTCACAAAATGTGTTGAAGACCAAGGCCAAAAAATGTAATGTGAAATGGTTTTTCTCCCATGTTACATTTAAGAGCAAACAGCAACTGCTCGTTTTAGGCCAAAATGCATTGAAATCAATTGAAACAGCAAAAGCGCACACTCTGCGATATCTCCTCTTGCCATATCTCTCTTGTAGCAAACACAGACAGCTCAAAATTACACACAATGTGTTGAAGACCAAGGCCCACAAATGTGATGTGAATTGTTTCTTCTCCCCTGTTGCTTTTAAGAGAAAACAACAAATGCTCGTTTTAGGCCAAAATGCATTGAAATCAAAGGAAACAGCAAAAGTGCATACTTTTTCCATATCTCCTCTAGTAGCAAACACAGACAGCTCAAAATTAAACACAATGTGTTGAAGAACAAGGCCCACAAATGTGATGTGAAATGGTTTTCCTCCCATGTTGCGTTGAAGAGAAAACTGCAATTGCTCGTTTTAGGCCAAAATGCATTGAAATCAATGGAAACAGCAAAAGCGCACACTCTGCGATATCTCCTCTTCCCATATCTCTCTTGTAGCAAACACAGACAGCTCAAAATTACAAACAATGTGTTGAAGACCAAGGCCCACAAATGTGATGTGAATTGTTTTTTCTCCCCTGTTGCTTTTAAGAGAAAACAGCAAATGCTCGTTTTAGGCCAAAATGCATTGAAATCAAAGGAAACAGCAAAAGCGCATACTTTGCCATATCTCCTCATGTAGCAAACACTGACAGCTCAAAATTTCACACATTGTGTTGAAGACCAAGGCCCACAAATGTAATGTGAAATTGTTTTTCTCCCATGTTTCGTTTAAGAGGAAACAGCAAATGCTCATTTTAGGCCAAAATGCATTGAAATCAATGAAAACAGCAAAAGCGCATACTTTGCCATATCTCCTCTTGTAGAAAATACAGACAGCTCAAAATTTCATACATTGTGTTGAAGACCAAGGCCCACAAATGTGATGTGAAATGAATTTTCTCCCATGTTGCATTTAGGAAAAAACAGCAAATGCACGTTTTAGGCCAAAATGCATTGAAATCAGTGGAAACAGCAAAAGTGCATACTTTGCGATATATCCTCTCTTAGCAAACACAGACAGCTCAAAATTAAACACAATGTGTTGAAGAACAAGGCCCAGTGATGTGAAATAATTTTTCTCCCATGTTGTGTTTAAGAGAAAACAGCAAATGCCCGTTTTAGGCCAAAATGCATTGAAATCAATGGAAACAGCAAAAGTGCATATTTTGCGATATCTCCTCTTGTAGCAAGCACAGACAGCTCAAAATTAATTACAATGTGTTGAAGGACAAGGCCCAGTGATGTGAAATAGTTTTTCTCCCATGTTGCGTTTAAGAGAAAACAGCAAATGCCCATTTTAGGCGAAAATGCATTGAAATCAATGGAAATAGTAAAAGCTCATACTTTGTGATATCTCCTCTTGTAGCAAGCACAGACAGCTCAAAATTAAACACAATGTGTTGAAGAACAAGGCCCACAAATGTGATGTGAAATGGATTTTCTCCCATGTTGCGTTTAGGAGAAAACAGCAAATGCACGTTTTAGGCCAAAATGCATTGAAATCAATGGAAACAGCAAAAGTGCATACTTTGCGATATCTCCTCTTGTAGCAAACACAGACAGCTCAAAATTAAACACAATGTGTTGAAGACCAAGGCCCACAAATGTGATGTTAAATGGTTTTTCTCCCATGTTGCGTTTAAGAGTAAACAGCAACAGCTCGTTTTAGGCCAAAATGCATTGAAATCAATGGAAACAGCAAAAGCGCACACTCTGCGATATCTCCTCTTGCCATATCTCTCTTGTAGCAAACACAGAAAGCTCAAAATTACACACAATGTGTTGAAGACCAAGGCACACAAATGTGATGTGAATTGTTTTTTTCTCCCATGTTGCATTTAAGAGAAAACAGCAAATGCTCATTTAAGGACAAAATGCATTGAGATCAATGGAAACAGCAAAAGCGCATGCTTTGCGATATTTCCTCTTGTAACAAACACAGAGGGCTCAAAATTACACACAATGTGTTGAAGACCAAGCAACACAAATGTTAAGTGAAAAGGTTTTTCTCCCATGTTGCGTTTAAGAGAAACAGCATAAGAGCCAAAATGCATTGAAAAAAATGGAAACAGCAAAAGTGCATTCTTTGTGATATCTCCTCTTGTACAAACACAGACAGCTGAAAATTAAACACAACGTGTTGAAGTCCAAGGCCCACAAATGTGATGTGAAATGGTTTTTCTCCCATGTTTCGTTTAAGAGAAAACAGCAAATGCCCGTTTTAGGCCAAAATGCATTGAAATCAATGGAAATAGCTAAAGCGCATACTTTGTGATATCTCCTCTTTTAGCAAACACAGACAGCTCAAAATTAAACACAATGTGTTGAAGTCCAAGGCCCACAAATGTGATGTGAAATGGTTTTTCTCCCATGTTGCATTTAAGAGAAAACAGTGAATGCTCGTTTTAGGCCAAAATGCTTTGAAACCAATGGAAACAGCAAAAGTGCATACTTTGCCATATCTCCTCTTGTAGCAAATACAGACAGCTCAAAATTTCACACATTGTGTTGAAGACCAAGGCCCACAAATGTGATGTGAAATGGATTTTCTCCCGTGTTGCATTTAGGAGAAAACAGCAAATGCACGTTTTAGGCCAAAATGCATTGAAATCAATGGAAACAGCAAAAGTGCATACTTTGCGATATCTCCTCTTGTAGCAAGCACAGACAGCTCAAAATTAAACACAATGTGTTGAAGAACAAGGCCCACAAATGTGATGTGAAATGGATTTTCTCCCATGTTGTGTTTAGGAGAAAACAGCAAATGCATGTTTTAGGCCAAAATGCATTGAAATCAATGGAAACAGCAAAAGCGCACACTCTGCGATATCTCCTCTTGCCATATCTCTCTTGTAGCAAACACAGACAGCTCAAAATTACACACAATGTGTTGAAGACCAAGGCTCACAAATGTGATGTGAATTGTTTTTTTCTCCCATGTTGCATTTAAGAGAAAACAGCAAATGCTCATTTAAGACCAAAATGCATGGAGATCAATGAAAATAGCAAAAGCGCAAGCTTTGCGATATTTGCTCTTGTAGCACACACGGACAGCTCAAATTTAAACTCAATGTGTTGAAGACCAAGGCCCACAAATGTGATGTGAAATAGTTTTTCTCCCATGTTGCGTTTAAGAGAAAACAGCAAATGCTCGTTTTAGGCCAAAATGCATTGAAATCAATGGAAACAGCAAAAGCGCATTCTTTGTGATGTCTCCTTTTGTAGCAAACACAGATAGCTCAAAATTACACACAATGTGTTGACGACCATGGCTCACAAATGTGATGTGAAACAGTTTTTCTCCCATGTTGCGTTTAAGAGAAAACAGCAAATGCTCGTTTTAGGCCAAAATGCATTGAAATCAATGGAAACAGCAAAAGCGCATTCTTTGTGATATCTCCTCTTGTAGCAAACACAGATAGCTCAAAATTACACACAATGTGTTGAAGACCAAGGCCCACAAATGTGAAGTCAAATGTTTTTTCTCCCATTTTTCATTTAGTTGAAAACAGCAAATTCTCGTTTTAGGCCAAAATGAATTGAAATCAATGGAAATAGCAAAAGTGCATTATTTGTGATATCTCCTCTTGTAGCAAACACAGAGGGCTCAAAATTACACACAATGTGTTGAAGACCAAGGCACACAAATGTTATATGAAATGGTTTTGTTCCCATGTTGCATTTAAGAGAAAACAGCAAATGAGCCAAAATGCATTGAAACCAATGGAAACAGCAAAAGCGCATACTTTGCCATATCTCCTCTTTTAGCAAACACAGACAGCTCAAAATTAAACACAATGTGTTGAAGACCAATGCCAACAAATGTAATGTGAAATTGTTTTTCTCCCATGTTGCGTTTAAGAGAAAACATCAAATGCTCGTTTTAGGCCAAAATGCATTGAAATCAATGGAAACAGCTAAAGCACATACTTTGCCTTATCTCCTCATGTAGCAAATACTGACAGCGCAAAATTTCACACAATGTGTTGAAGACCAAGGCCCTCAAATGTGATGTGAAATGGTTTTTCTCCCATGTTGCATTTAAGAGAAAACAGTGAATGCTCGTTTTAGGCCAAAATGCTTTGAAACCAATGGAAACAGCTAAAGCGCATACTTTGCCATATCTCTTCTTGTAGCAAATACAGACAGCTCAAAATTACACACAATGTGTTGAAGACCAAGGCCCACAAATGTGATGTGAAATAGTTTTTCTCCCATGTTGCGTTGAAGAGGAAACAGCATAAGAGCCAAAATACATTGAAAGCAATGCAAACAGCAAAAGTGCATTCTTTGTGATATCTCCTCTTGTAGTAAACACAGGCAGCTGAAAATTAAACACAATGTGTTTAAGACCAAGGCCCACAAATGTGATGTGAAATAGTTTTTCTCCCATGTTGTGTTGAAGAGGAAACAGCAAATGGTCGTTTTAGGCCAAAATGCATTGAAATCAATGGAAACAGCAAAAGTGCATACTTTGCCATATCTCCTCTTGTAGCAAACACAGACAGCTGAAAATTAAACACAATGTGTTTAAGACCAAGGCCCACAAATGTGATGTGAAATGGTTTTTCTCGCATGTTGCGTTTAAGAGAAAACAGCAAAATGCCAGTTTTAGGCCAAAATGCATTGAAATCAATGGAAACAGCAAAAGCGCATACTTTGCCATATCTCCTCATGTAGCAAATACAGACAGCTCAAAATTTCACACATTGTGTTGAAGACCAAGACCCACAAATGTGATTTGAAATGGTTTTTCTTCCATGTTGCATTTAAGAGAAAACAGCAAATACTAATTTTAGGCAAAAATGCATTGAAATCAATGGAAACAGCAAAATCGCATTCTTTGTGATGTCTCCTCTTGTAACAAACACAGATAGCTCAAAATTACACATAATGTGTTGAAGACCATGGCTCACAAATGTGATGTGAAACAGTTTCTCTCCCATGATGCGTTTAAGAGAAAACAGCAAATGCTCGTTTTAGGCCAAAATGCATTGAAACCAATGGAAACAGCAAAAGCGCACACTCTGCGATATCTCCTCTTGTAGCAAACACAAATAGTTCAAAATTAGACACAATGTGTTGAAGTCCATGGCCCACAAATGTGATGTGAAATGGTTTTTCTCCCATGTTGCGTTTAAGAGAAAACAGCAAATGCTCAAAATTACACACAATGTGTTGAAGACCAAGGCCCACAAATGTGATGTGAAATGGTTTTTCTCCCATGTTGCATTTAAGAGGAAACAGCAAATGCTCGTTTTAGGCCAAAATGCATTGAAATCAAAGGAAACCGCAAAAGCGCATACTTAGCCATATCTCCTCTTGTAGCAAACACAGACAGCACAAAATTACACACAATGTGTTGAAGAACAAGGCCCACAAATGTGATGTGAAATGGTTTTTCTCTAATGTTGAGTTTAAGAGAAAACAGCAAATGCTCAAAATTACACACAATGTGTTGAAGAACAAGGCCCACAAATGTGATGTGAAATGGTTTTTCTCCCATGTTGCGTTTAAGAGAAAACAGCAATTGCTCGTTTTAGGCCAAAATGCATTGAAATCAATGGAAACAGCAAAAGCGCACACTCTGCGATATCTCCTCTTGCCATATCTCTCTTGTAGCAAACACAGACAGCTCAAAATTACACAAAATGTGTTGAAGACCAAGGCCCACAAATGTGATGTGAAATGGTTTTTCTCCCATGTTGCATTTAAGAGAAAACAGCAAATGCTCATTTAAGACCAAAATGCATTGAAATCAATGGATACAGCAAAAGCGCATTCTTTGCGATATCTCCTTTTGTAGCAAACACAGAGGGCTCAAAATTACACACAATGTGTTGAAGACCAAGGCACACAAATGTTATGTGAAATGGTTTTGTTCCCATGTTGCGTTTAAGAGAAAACAGCAAATGAGCCAAAATGCATTGAAACCAATGGAAACAGCAAAAGTGCATACTTTGCCATATCTCCTCTTGTAGCAAGCACAGACAGCTCAAAATTAAACACAATGTGTTGAAGTCCAAGGCACACAAATGAAATGTGAAATTGTTTTTCTCCCATGTTGCGTTTAAGAGAAAACAGCAAATGCTCGTTTTTGTCCAAAATGCATTGAAACCAATGGAAACAGCTAAAGTGCATACTTTGCCATATCTCCTCTTGTAGCAAATACAGACAGCTCAAAATTTGACACATTGTTTTGCAGACCAAGGCCCACAAATGTGATGTGAAATGGTTTTTCTCCCGTGTTGCGTTTAAGAGAAAACCGCAAATGCTCGTTTATGCCAAAATGCTTTGAAACCAATGGAAACAGCAAAAGTGCATACTTTGCCATATCTCCTCTTGAAGCAAACACAGACAGCTCAAAATTAAACACAATGTGTTGAAGTCCAAGGCCCACAAATGTGATGTGAAATGGTTTTTCTCACATACTTCGTTTAAGAGAAAACAGTGAATGCTCGTTTTAGGCCAAAATGCTTTGAAACCAATGGAAACAGCAAAAGTGCATACTTTGCGATATCTGCTCTTGTAGCAAATACAGACAGCTCAAAATTTCACACATTGTGTTGAAGACCAAGGCCCACAAATGTGATGTGAAATGGATTTTCTCCCGTGTTGCGTTCAGGAGAAAACAGCAAATGCACATTTTAGGCCAAAATGCGTTGAAATCAATGGAAACAGCAAAAGTGCATACTTTGCCATATCTCCTCTTGTAGCAAACACAGACAGCTCAAAATGTCACAAAATGTGTTGAAGACCAAGGCCAAAAAATGTAATGTGAAATGGTTTTTCTCCCATGTTGCGTTTAAGAGCAAACAGCAACTGCTCGTTTTAGGCCAAAATGCATTGAAATCAATGGAAACAGCAAAAGCGCATTCTTTGTGATATCTCCTCTTGTAGCAAACACAGATAGCTCAAAATTACACACAATGTGTTGAAGACCAAGGCCCACAAATGTGAAGTCAAATGTTTTTTCTCCCATTTTTCATTTAGTTGAAAACAGCAAATTCTCGTTTTAGGCCAAAATGAATTGAAATCAATGGAAATAGCAAAAGTCCATTATTTGTGATATCTCCTCTTGTAGCAAACACAGAGGGCTCAAAATTACACACAATGTGTTGAAGACCAAGGCACACAAATGTTATATGAAATGGTTTTGTTCCCATGTTGCATTTAAGAGAAAACAGCAAATGAGCCAAAATGCATTGAAACCAATGGAAACAGCAAAAGCGCATACTTTGCCATATCTCCTCTTTTAGCAAACACAGACAGCTCAAAATTAAACACAATGTGTTGAAGACCAATGCCAACAAATGTAATGTGAAATTGTTTTTCTCCCATGTTGCGTTTAAGAGAAAACATCAAATGCTCGTTTTAGGCCAAAATGCATTGAAATCAATGGAAACAGCTAAAGCACATACTTTGCCTTATCTCCTCATGTAGCAAATACTGACAGCGCAAAATTTCACACAATGTGTTGAAGACCAAGGCCCTCAAATGTGATGTGAAATGGTTTTTCTCCCATGTTGCATTTAAGAGAAAACAGTGAATGCTCGTTTTAGGCCAAAATGCTTTGAAACCAATGGAAACAGCTAAAGCGCATACTTTGCCATATCTCTTCTTGTAGCAAATACAGACAGCTCAAAATTACACACAATGTGTTGAAGACCAAGGCCCACAAATGTGATGTGAAATAGTTTTTCTCCCATGTTGCGTTGAAGAGGAAACAGCATAAGAGCCAAAATACATTGAAAGCAATGCAAACAGCAAAAGTGCATTCTTTGTGATATCTCCTCTTGTAGTAAACACAGGCAGCTGAAAATTAAACACAATGTGTTTAAGACCAAGGCCCACAAATGTGATGTGAAATAGTTTTTCTCCCATGTTGTGTTGAAGAGGAAACAGCAAATGGTCGTTTTAGGCCAAAATGCATTGAAATCAATGGAAACAGCAAAAGTGCACACTTTGCCATATCTCCTCTTGTAGCAAACACAGACAGCTGAAAATTAAACACAATGTGTTTAAGACCAAGGCCCACAAATGTGATGTGAAATGGTTTTTCTCGCATGTCGCGTTTAAGAGAAAACAGCAAAATGCCAGTTTTAGGCCAAAATGCATTGAAATCAATGGAAACAGCAAAAGCGCATACTTTGCCATATCTCCTCATGTAGCAAATACAGACAGCTCAAAATTTCACACATTGTGTTGAAGACCAAGACCCACAAATGTGATTTGAAATGGTTTTTCTTCCATGTTGCATTTAAGAGAAAACAGCAAATACTAATTTTAGGCAAAAATGCATTGAAATCAATGGAAACAGCAAAATCGCATTCTTTGTGATGTCTCCTCTTGTAACAAACACAGATAGCTCAAAATTACACACAATGTGTTGAAGACCATGGCTCACAAATGTGATGTGAAACAGTTTCTCTCCCATGATGCGTTTAAGAGAAAACAGCAAATGCTCGTTTTAGGCCAAAATGCATTGAAACCAATGGAAACAGCAAAAGCGCACACTCTGCGATATCTCCTCTTGTAGCAAACACAAATAGTTCAAAATTAGACACAATGTGTTGAAGTCCATGGCCCACAAATGTGATGTGAAATGGTTTTTCTCCCATGTTGCGTTTAAGAGAAAACAGCAAATGCTCAAAATTACACACAATGTGTTGAAGACCAAGGCCCACAAATGTGATGTGAAATGGTTTTTCTCCCATGTTGCATTTAAGAGGAAACAGCAAATGCTCGTTTTAGGCCAAAATGCATTGAAATCAAAGGAAACCGCAAAAGCGCATACTTAGCCATATCTCCTCTTGTAGCAAACACAGACAGCACAAAATTACACACAATGTGTTGAAGAACAAGGCCCACAAATGTGATGTGAAATGGTTTTTCTCTAATGTTGAGTTTAAGAGAAAACAGCAAATGCTCAAAATTACACACAATGTGTTGAAGAACAAGGCCCACAAATGTGATGTGAAATGGTTTTTCTCCCATGTTGCGTTTAAGAGAAAACAGCAATTGCTCGTTTTAGGCCAAAATGCATTGAAATCAATGGAAACAGCAAAAGCGCACACTCTGCGATATCTCCTCTTGCCATATCTCTCTTGTAGCAAACACAGACAGCTCAAAATTACACAAAATGTGTTGAAGACCAAGGCCCACAAATGTGATGTGAAATGGTTTTTCTCCCATGTTGCATTTAAGAGAAAACAGCAAATGCTCATTTAAGACCAAAATGCATTGAAATCAATGGATACAGCAAAAGCGCATTCTTTGCGATATCTCCTTTTGTAGCAAACACAGAGGGCTCAAAATTACACACAATGTGTTGAAGACCAAGGCACACAAATGTTATGTGAAATGGTTTTGTTCCCATGTTGCGTTTAAGAGAAAACAGCAAATGAGCCAAAATGCATTGAAACCAATGGAAACAGCAAAAGTGCATACTTTGCCATATCTCCTCTTGTAGCAAGCACAGACAGCTCAAAATTAAACACAATGTGTTGAAGTCCAAGGCACACAAATGTAATGTGAAATTGTTTTTCTCCCATGTTGCGTTTAAGAGAAAATAGCAAATGCTTGTTTTTGTCCAAAATGCATTGAAACCAATGGAAACAGCTAAAGTGCATACTTTGCCATATCTCCTCTTGTAGCAAATACAGACAGCTCAAAATTTGACACATTGTTTTGCAGACCAAGGCCCACAAATGTGATGTGAAATGGTTTTTCTCCCGTGTTGCGTTTAAGAGAAAACCGCAAATGCTCGTTTATGCCAAAATGCTTTGAAACCAATGGAAACAGCAAAAGTGCATACTTTGCCATATCTCCTCTTGAAGCAAACACAGACAGCTCAAAATTAAACACAATGTGTTGAAGTCCAAGGCCCACAAATGTGATGTGAAATGGTTTTTCTCACATACTTCGTTTAAGAGAAAACAGTGAATGCTCGTTTTAGGCCAAAATGCTTTGAAACCAATGGAAACAGCAAAAGTGCATACTTTGCGATATCTGCTCTTGTAGCAAATACAGACAGCTCAAAATTTCACACATTGTGTTGAAGACCAAGGCCCACAAATGTGATGTGAAATGGATTTTCTCCCGTGTTGCGTTCAGGAGAAAACAGCAAATGCACATTTTAGGCCAAAATGCGTTGAAATCAATGGAAACAGCAAAAGTGCATACTTTGCCATATCTCCTCTTGTAGCAAACACAGACAGCTCAAAATGTCACAAAATGTGTTGAAGACCAAGGCCAAAAAATGTAATGTGAAATGGTTTTTCTCCCATGTTGCGTTTAAGAGCAAACAGCAACTGCTCGTTTTAGGCCAAAATGCATTGAAATCAATGGAACCAGCAAAAGCGCACACTCTGCGATATCTCCTCTTGCCATATCTCTCTTGTAGCAAACACAGACAGCTCAAAATTACACACAATGTGTTGAAGACCAAGGCCCACAAATGTGATGTGAATTGTTTCTTCTCCCCTGTTGCTTTTAAGAGAAAACAACAAATGCTCGTTTTAGGCCAAAATGCATTGAAATCAAAGGAAACAGCAAAAGTGCATACTTTTTCCATATCTCCTCTAGTAGCAAACACAGACAGCTCAAAATTAAACACAATGTGTTGAAGAACAAAGCCCACAAATGTGATGTGAAATGGTTTTCCTCCCATGTTGCGTTGAAGAGAAAACTGCAATTGCTCGTTTTAGGCCAAAATGCATTGAAATCAATGGAAACAGCAAAAGCGCACACTCTGCGATATCTCCTCTTCCCATATCTCTCTTGTAGCAAACACAGACAGCTCAAAATTACAAACAATGTGTTGAAGACCAAGGCCCACAAATGTGATGTGAATTGTTTTTTCTCCCCTGTTGCTTTTAAGAGAAAACAGCAAATGCTCGTTTTAGGCCAAAATGCATTGAAATCAAAGGAAACAGCAAAAGCGCATACTTTGCCATATCTCCTCATGTAGCAAACACTGACAGCTCAAAATTTCACACATTGTGTTGAAGACCAAGGCCCACAAATGTAATGTGAAATTGTTTTTCTCCCATGTTTCGTTTAAGAGGAAACAGCAAATGCTCATTTTAGGCCAAAATGCATTGA
This sequence comes from Taudactylus pleione, assembly GCA_031769625.1. NCBI lineage: Eukaryota > Metazoa > Chordata > Amphibia > Anura > Myobatrachidae > Taudactylus > Taudactylus pleione. The sequence goes on from JAUIMM010000306.1 coordinate 92,154, forward strand.
AATCAATGAAAACAGCAAAAGCGCATACTTTGCCATATCTCCTCTTGTAGAAAATACAGACAGCTCAAAATTTCATACATTGTGTTGAAGACCAAGGCCCACAAATGTGATGTGAAATGAATTTTCTCCCATGTTGCATTTAGGAAAAAACAGCAAATGCACGTTTTAGGCCAAAATGCATTGAAATCAGTGGAAACAGCAAAAGTGCATACTTTGCGATATATCCTCTCTTAGCAAACACAGACAGCTCAAAATTAAACACAATGTGTTGAAGAACAAGGCCCAGTGATGTGAAATAATTTTTCTCCCATGTTGTGTTTAAGAGAAAACAGCAAATGCCCGTTTTAGGCCAAAATGCATTGAAATCAATGGAAACAGCAAAAGTGCATATTTTGCGATATCTCCTCTTGTAGCAAGCACAGACAGCTCAAAATTAAACACAATGTGTTGAAGGACAAGGCCCAGTGATGTGAAATAGTTTTTCTCCCATGTTGCGTTTAAGAGAAAACAGCAAATGCCCGTTTTAGGCGAAAATGCATTGAAATCAATGGAAATAGTAAAAGCTCATACTTTGTGATATCTCCTCTTGTAGTAAACACAGACAGCTCAAAATTAAACACAATGTGTTGAAGTCCAAGGCCCACAAATGTGATGTGAAATGGTTTTTCTCCCATGTTGCGTTTAAGAGAAAACAGTGAATGCTCGTTTTAGGCCAAAATGCTTTGAAACCAATGGAAACAGCAAAAGCGCATACTTTGCCATATCTCTTCTTGTAGCAAATACAGACAGCTCAAAATTTCACACATTGTGTTGCAGACCAAGGCCCACAAATGTGATGTGAAATGGTTTTTCTCCCATGTTGCTTTTAACAGAAAACAGCAAATGCTCATTTAAGACCAAAATGCATTGAAATCAATGGATACAGCAAAAGCGCATTCTTTGCGATATCTCCTTTTGTAGCAAACACAGAGGGCTCAAAATTACACTCAATGTGTTGAAGACCAAGGCACACAAATGTTATGTGAAATGGTTTTGTTCCCATGTTGCGTTTAAGAGAAAACAGCAAATGCTCAAAATTACACACAATGTGTTGAAGACCATGGCCCACAAATGTGATGTGAAATGGTTTTTCTCCCATGTTGCGTTTAAGAGGAAACAGCAAATGCTCGTTTTAGGCCAAAATGCATTGAAATCAAAGGAAACAGCAAAAGCGCATACTTAGCCATATCTCCTCTTGTAGCAAACACAGACAGCACAAAATTACACACAATGTGTTGAAGAACAAGGCCCACAAATGTGATGTGAAATGGTTTTTCTCCCATGTTGCGTTTAAGAGAAAACAGCAAATGCTCAAAATTACACACAATGTGTTGAAGAACAAGGCCCACAAATGTGATGTGAAATGGTTTTTCTCCAATGTTGCGTTTAAGAGAAAACAGCAATGCTCAAAATGCATTGAAATCAATGGAAATAGCAAAAGCGCATACTTTGTGATATCTCTTCTTGTAGCAAATACAGACAACTCAAAATTTCACACATTGTGTTTAAGACCAATGCCCACAAATGTGATGTGAAATGGATTTTCTCCCATGTTGCTTTTAGGAGAAAACAGCAAATGCACGTTTTAGGCCAAAATGCATTGAAATCAATGGAAACAGCAAAAGTGCATACTTTGCGATATCTCCTCTTGTAGCAAACACAGACAGCTCAAAATTTCACACAATGTGTTGAATAGCAAGACCCACAAATATGATTTGAAATGGTTTTTCTCCCATGTTGCGTTTAAGAGAAAACAGCAAATGCTCATTTTAGGCCAAAATGCATTGAAATAAATGGAAACAGCAAAAGCGCATTCTTTGTGATGTCTCCTTTTGTAGCAAACACAGATAGCTCAAAATTACACACAATGTGTTGAAGACCATGGCTCACAAATGTGATGTGAATCAGTTTTTCTCCCATGTTGCGTTGAAGAGGAAACAGCAAATGCTCTTTTTAGGCCAAAATGCATTGAAACCAAAGGAAACAGCAAAAGCGCATACTTTGCCATATCTCCTCATGTAGCAAATACAGACAGCTCAAAAGTTCACACATTGTGTTGAATACCAAGACCCACAAATGTGATTTGAAATGGTTTTTCTTCCATGTTGCGTTTGAGAGAAAACAGCACATGCTCATTTTATGCCAAAATGCATTGAGATCAATGGAAACAGCAAAATTGCATTCTTTATGATGTCTCCTCTTGTAGCAAACACAGATAGCTCAAAATTACACACAGTGTGTTGAGGACCATGGCTCACAAACGTGATGTGAAACAGTTTTTCTCCCATGTTGTGTTTAAGAGAAAACAGCAAATGCTCGTTTTAGGCCAAAATGCATTGAAACCAATGGAAATAGCAAAAGCGCATACTTTGTGATATCTCCTCTTGTAGCAAACACAGACAGCTCAAAATTAAACACAATGTGTTGAAGACCAAGGCCCACAAATGTGATGTGAAATGTTTTTTCTCCCATGTTGCGTTTAAGAGGAAACAGCAAATGCTCATTTTAGGCCAAAATGCATTGAAATCAAACGAAACAGCAAAAGCGCATACTTAGCCATATCTCCTCTTGTAGCAAACACAGACAGCACAAAATTACACACAATGTGTTGAAGAACAAGGCCCACAAATGTGATGTGAAATGGTTTTTCTCCCATGTTGCATTTAAGAGAAAACAGCAAATGCTCAAAATTACACACAATGTGTTGAAGAACAAGGCCCACAAATGTGATGTGAAATGGTTTTTCTCCCATGTTGCGTTTAAGAGTACACAGCAACAGCTCGTTTTAGGCCAAAATGCATTGAAATCAATGGAAACAGCAAAAGTGCACACTCTGCGATATCTCCTCTTGCCATATCTCTCTTGTAGCAAACACAGACAGCTCAAAATTACACACAATGTGTTGAAGACCAAGGCTCACAAATGTGATGTGAAATGATTTTTCTCCCATGTTGCGTTTAAGAGAAAACAGCAAATGCTCAAAATTACACACAATGTGTTGAAGAACAAGGCCCACAAATGTGATGTGAAATGGTTTTTCTCCAATGTTGCATTTAAGAGAAAACAGCAATGCTCAAAATGCATTGAAATCAATGGAAATAGCAAAAGCGCATACTTTGTGATATCTCTTCTTGTAGCAAATACAGACAGCTCAAAATTTCACACATTGTGTTTAAGACCAAGGCCCACAAATGTGATGTGAAATGGATTTTCTCCCATGTTGCATTTAGGAGAAAACAGCAAATGCACATTTTAGGCCAAAATGCATTGAAATCAATGGAAACAGCAAAAGTGCATACTTTGCGATATCTCCTCTTGTAGCAAACACAGACAGCTCAAAATTTCACACAATGTGTTGAATAGCAAGACCCACAAATATGATTTGAAATGGTTTTTCTCCCATGTTGCGTTTAAGAGAAAACAGCATATGCTCATTTTAGGCCAAAATGCATTGAAATCAATGGAAACAGCAAAAGCGCATTCTTTGTGATGTCTCCTTTTGTAGCAAACACAGATAGCTCAAAATTTCACACAATGTGTTGAAGACCATGGCTCACAAATGTGATGTGAATCAGTTTTTCTCCCATGTTGCGTTGAAGAGGAAACAGCAAATGGTCGTTTTAGGCCAAAATGCATTGAAATCAAAAGAAACAGCAAAAGCGCATACTTTGCCATATCTCCTCTTGTAGCAAACACAGACAGCTGAAAATTAAACACAAAGTGTTGAAGACCAAGGCCCACAAATGTGATGTGAAATAGTTTTTCTCCCATGTTGCGTTTAAGAGAAAACAGCTAATGCTCTTTTTATGCCAAAATGCATTGAAACCAAAGGAAACAGCAAAAGCACATACTTTGCCATATCTCCTCATGTAGCAAATACAGACAGCTCAAAAGTTCACACATTGTGTTGAATACCAAGACCCACAAATGTGATATGAAATGGTTTTTCTTCCATGTTGCGTTTGAGAGAAAACAGCAAATGCTCGTTTTAGGCCAAAATGCATTGAAACCAATGGAAATAGCCAAAGCGCATACTTTGTGATATCTCCTCTTGTAGCAAACACAGACAGCTCAAAATTAAACACAATGTGTTGAAGACCAAGGCCCACAAATGTGATGTGAAATGGTTTTTCTCCCATGTTGCATTTAAGAGGAAACAGCAAATGCTCATTTTAGGCCAAAATGCATTGAAATCAAAGGAAACAGCAAAAGCGCATACTTAGCCATATCTCGTCTTGTAGCAAACACAGACAGCACAAAATAACACACAATGTGTTGAAGAACAAGGCCCACAAATGTGATGTGAAATGGTTATTCTCCCATGTTGCGTTTAAGAGAAAACAGCAAATGCTCAAAATTACACACAATGTGTTGAAGAACAAGGCCCACAAATGTGATGTGAAATGGTTTTTCTCCCATGTTGCGTTTAAGAGTACACAGCAACAGCTCGTTTTAGGCCAAAATGCATTGAAATCAATGGAAACAGCAAAAGCGCACACTCTGCGATATCTCCTCTTGCCATATCTCTCTTGCAGCAAACACAGACAGCTCAAAATTACACACAATGTGTTGAAGACCAAGGCTCACAAATGTGATGTGAATTGTTTTTTCTCCCATGTTGCGTTTAAGAGGAAACAGCAAATGCTCATTTAAGGCCAAAATGCATTGAGATCAATGAAAACAGCAAAAGCGATATTTCCTCTTGTAGCAAACACAGAGGGCTCAATATTACACACAATGTGTTGAAGACCAAGCCACACAAATGTTAAGTGAAAAGGTTTTTCTCCCATGTTGCATTTAAGAGAAAACAGCAAAAGAGCCAAAATGCATTGAAACCAATGGAAACAGCAAAAGTGCATTCTTTGTGATATCTCCTCTTGTAGCACACACAGACAGCTCAAAATTAAACACAATGTGTTGAAGACCAAGGCCCACAAATGTGATGTGAAATAGTTTTTCTCCCATGTTGCGTTTAAGAGAAAACAGCAAATGCTCGTTTTAGTCCAAAATGCATTGAAATCAATGGAAACAGCAAAAGCGCATTCTTTGTGATGTCTCCTTTTGTAGATAACACAGAAAGCTCAAAAATACACACAATGTGTTGAAGACCATGGCTCACAAATGTGATGTGAAATGTTTTTTCTCCCATGTTGCATTGAAAAGGAAACAGCAAATGCTCATTTTAGGCCAAAATGCATTGAAATCAATGAAAACAGCAAAAGGGCATACTTTGCAATATCTCCTCTTGTAGCAAACACAGACAGCTCAAGATTACATACAATGTGTTGATGAACAAGGCCCACAAATGTGATGTGAAATGGTTTTTCTCCCATTTTGCGTTTAAGAGAAAACAGTGAATGCTCGTTTTAGTCCAAAATCTTTTGAAACCAATGGAAACAGCAAAAGTGCATACTTTGCCATATCTCCTCTTGTAGAAAATACAGACAGCTCAAAATTTCATACATTGTGTTGAAGACCAAGGCCCACAAATGTGATGTGAAATGAATTTTCTCCCATGTTGCGTTTAGGAAAAAACAGCAAATGCACATTTTAGGCCAAAATGCATTGAAATCAATGAAAACAGCAACAGTGCATACTTTGCGATATCTCCTCTTGTAGCAAACACAGACAGGTCAAAGTTACACACAATGTGTTGAAGACCAAGGCCCACAAATGTGATGTGAAATGGTTTTTATCCCATGTTGCGTTTAAGAGAAAACCGCAAATGCTCGTTTTAGGCCAAAATGCTTTGAAACCAATGGAAACAGCAAAAGTGCATACTTTGCCATATCTTCTCTTGTAGCAAACACAGACAACTCAAAATTTCACACATTGTGTTGAAGACCAAGGCCCACAAATGTGATGTGAAATGGTTTTTATCCCATTTTGCGTTTAGGAGAAAACAGCAAATGCTCATTTTAGGCCAAAATGCATTGAAATCAATTGAAACAGCAAAAGTGCATATTTTGCGATATCTCCTCTTGTAGCAAACACAGACAGCTCAAAATTAAACACAATGTGTTGAAGACCAAGGCCCACAAATGTGATGTGAAATGGTTTTTCTCCCATGCTGTGTTTAAGAGAAAACAGCAACTGCTCATTTTAGTCGAAAATGCATTGAAATCAATGGAAACAGCAAAAGCGCACACTCTGCGATATCTCCTCTTGCCATATCTCTCTTGTAGCAAACACAGACAGCTCAAAATTAAACACAATGTGTTGAAGACGAAGGCCCACAAATGTGATGTGAATTGTTTTTACTCCCCTGTTGCGTTTAAGAGAAAACAACAAATGCTCATTTAAGGCCAAAATGCATTGAAATCAATGGAAACAGCAAAAGCACATGCTTTGCGATATCTCCTCTTGTAGCAAACACAGAGGGCTCAAAATTACACACAATGTGTTGAAGAACAACGCCCACAAATGTGATATGAAATGGTCTTTCTCCCATGTTGCATTTAAGAGAAAACAGCAAATGCTCTATATTACACACAATGTGTTGAAGAACAAGGCCCACAAATGTGATGTGAAATGGTTTTTCTCCCATGTTGCGTTTAAGAGAAAACAGCAATGCTCAAAATGCATTGAAATCAATGGAAATAGCAAAAGCTCATACTTTGCGATATCTCCGCTTGTAGCAAACACAGACAGCTCAAAATTACACACAATGTGTTGAAGACCAAGACCCAGTGATGTGAAATAGTTTTTCTCCCATGTTGCATTTAAGAGAAAACAGCAAATGCCCGTTTTAGGCCAAAATGCATTGAAATCAATGGAAACAGCAAAAGTGCATACTTTGCGATATCTCCTCTTGTAGCAAGCACAGACAGCTCAAAATTAAACACAATGTGTTGAAGAACAAGGCCTAGTGATGTGAAATAGTTTTTCTCCCTTGTTGCGTTTAAGAGAAAACAGCAAATGCCCGTTTTAGGCCAAAATGCATTGAAATCAATGGAAACAGCAAAAGTGCATTCTTTGCGATATATCCTCTTGTTGCAAGCACAGACAGCTCAAAATTAAACACAATGTGTTGAAGAACAAGGCCCAGTGATGTGAAATAGTTTTTCTCCCATGTTGCGTTTAAGAGAAAACAGCAATTGCTTGTTTTAGGCCAAAATGCATTGAAAACAATGGAAACAGAAAAAGCGCACTCTCTGCGATATCTCCTCTTGCCATATCTCTCTTGTAGCAAACACAGACAGCTCAAAATTACACACAATGTGTTGAAGACCATGGCTCACAAATGTGATGTGAATCAGTTTTTCTCCCATGTTGCGTTGAAGAGGAAACAGCAAATGGTCGTTTTAGGCCAAAATGCATTGAAATCAAAAGAAACAGCAAAAGCGCATACTTTGCCATATCTCCTCTTGTAGCAAACACAGACAGCTGAAAATTAAACACAAAGTGTTGAAGACCAAGGCCCACAAATGTGATGTGAAATAGTTTTTCTCCCATGTTGCGTTTAAGAGAAAACAGCTAATGCTCTTTTTATGCCAAAATGCATTGAAACCAAAGGAAACAGCAAAAGCACATACTTTGCCATATCTCCTCATGTAGCAAATACAGACAGCTCAAAAGTTCACACATTGTGTTGAATACCAAGACCCACAAATGTGATATGAAATGGTTTTTCTTCCATGTTGCGTTTGAGAGAAAACAGCAAATGCTCGTTTTAGGCCAAAATGCATTGAAACCAATGGAAATAGCCAAAGCGCATACTTTGTGATATCTCCTCTTGTAGCAAACACAGACAGCTCAAAATTAAACACAATGTGTTGAAGACCAAGGCCCACAAATGTGATGTGAAATGGTTTTTCTCCCATGTTGCATTTAAGAGGAAACAGCAAATGCTCATTTTAGGCCAAAATGCATTGAAATCAAAGGAAACAGCAAAAGCGCATACTTAGCCATATCTCGTCTTGTAGCAAACACAGACAGCACAAAATAACACACAATGTGTTGAAGAACAAGGCCCACAAATGTGATGTGAAATGGTTTTTCTCCCATGTTGCGTTTAAGAGAAAACAGCAAATGCTCAAAATTACACACAATGTGTTGAAGAACAAGGCCCACAAATGTGATGTGAAATGGTTTTTCTCCCATGTTGCGTTTAAGAGTACACAGCAACAGCTCGTTTTAGGCCAAAATGCATTGAAATCAATGGAAACAGCAAAAGCGCACACTCTGCGATATCTCCTCTTGCCATATCTCTCTTGCAGCAAACACTGACAGCTCAAAATTACACACAATGTGTTGAAGACCAAGGCTCACAAATGTGATGTGAATTGTTTTTTCTCCCATGTTGCGTTTAAGAGGAAACAGCAAATGCTCATTTAAGGCCAAAATGCATTGAGATCAATGAAAACAGCAAAAGCGATATTTCCTCTTGTAGCAAACACAGAGGGCTCAATATTACACACAATGTGTTGAAGACCAAGCCACACAAATGTTAAGTGAAAAGGTTTTTCTCCCATGTTGCATTTAAGAGAAAACAGCAAAAGAGCCAAAATGCATTGAAACCAATGGAAACAGCAAAAGTGCATTCTTTGTGATATCTCCTCTTGTAGCACACACAGACAGATCAAAATTAAACACAATGTGTTGAAGACCAAGGCCCACAAATGTGATGTGAAATAGTTTTTCTCCCATGTTGCGTTTAAGAGAAAACAGCAAATGCTCGTTTTAGGCCAAAATGCATTGAAATCAATGGAAACAGCAAAAGCGCATTCTTTGTGATGTCTCCTTTTGTAGATAACACAGAAAGCTCAAAAATACACACAATGTGTTGAAGACCATGGCTCACAAATGTGATGTGAAATGTTTTTTCTCCCATGTTGCATTGAAAAGGAAACAGCAAATGCTCATTTTAGGCCAAAATGCATTGAAATCAATGAAAACAGCAAAAGGGCATACTTTGCAATATCTCCTCTTGTAGCAAACACAGACAGCTCAAGATTACATACAATGTGTTGATGAACAAGGCCCACAAATGTGATGTGAAATGGTTTTTCTCCCATTTTGCGTTTAAGAGAAAACAGTGAATGCTCGTTTTAGTCCAAAATCTTTTGAAACCAATGGAAACAGCAAAAGTGCATACTTTGCCATATCTCCTCTTGTAGAAAATACAGACAGCTCAAAATTTCATACATTGTGTTGAAGACCAAGGCCCACAAATGTGATGTGAAATGAATTTTCTCCCATGTTGCGTTTAGGAAAAAACAGCAAATGCACATTTTAGGCCAAAATGCATTGAAATCAATGAAAACAGCAACAGTGCATACTTTGCGATATCTCCTCTTGTAGCAAACACAGACAGGTCAAAGTTACACACAATGTGTTGAAGACCAAGGCCCACAAATGTGATGTGAAATGGTTTTTATCCCATGTTGCGTTTAAGAGAAAACCGCAAATGCTCGTTTTAGGCCAAAATGCTTTGAAACCAATGGAAACAGCAAAAGTGCATACTTTGCCATATCTTCTCTTGTAGCAAACACAGACAACTCAAAATTTCACACATTGTGTTGAAGACCAAGGCCCACAAATGTGATGTGAAATGGTTTTTATCCCATTTTGCGTTTAGGAGAAAACAGCAAATGCTCATTTTAGGCCAAAATGCATTGAAATCAATTGAAACAGCAAAAGTGCATATTTTGCGATATCTCCTCTTGTAGCAAACACAGACAGCTCAAAATTAAACACAATGTGTTGAAGACCAAGGCCCACAAATGTGATGTGAAATGGTTTTTCTCCCATGCTGTGTTTAAGAGAAAACAGCAACTGCTCATTTTAGTCGAAAATGCATTGAAATCAATGGAAACAGCAAAAGCGCACACTCTGCGATATCTCCTCTTGCCATATCTCTCTTGTAGCAAACACAGACAGCTCAAAATTAAACACAATGTGTTGAAGACGAAGGCCCACAAATGTGATGTGAATTGTTTTTACTCCCCTGTTGCGTTTAAGAGAAAACAACAAATGCTCATTTAAGGCCAAAATGCATTGAAATCAATGGAAACAGCAAAAGCACATGCTTTGCGATATCTCCTCTTGTAGCAAACACAGAGGGCTCAAAATTACACACAATGTGTTGAAGAACAACGCCCACAAATGTGATATGAAATGGTCTTTCTCCCATGTTGCATTTAAGAGAAAACAGCAAATGCTCTATATTACACACAATGTGTTGAAGAACAAGGCCCACAAATGTGATGTGAAATGGTTTTTCTCCCATGTTGCGTTTAAGAGAAAACAGCAATGCTCAAAATGCATTGAAATCAATGGAAATAGCAAAAGCTCATACTTTGCGATATCTCCGCTTGTAGCAAACACAGACAGCTCAAAATTACACACAATGTGTTGAAGACCAAGACCCAGTGATGTGAAATAGTTTTTCTCCCATGTTGCATTTAAGAGAAAACAGCAAATGCCCGTTTTAGGCCAAAATGCATTGAAATCAATGGAAACAGCAAAAGTGCATACTTTGCGATATCTCCTCTTGTAGCAAGCACAGACAGCTCAAAATTAAACACAATGTGTTGAAGAACAAGGCCTAGTGATGTGAAATAGTTTTTCTCCCTTGTTGCGTTTAAGAGAAAACAGCAAATGCCCGTTTTAGGCCAAAATGCATTGAAATCAATGGAAACAGCAAAAGTGCATTCTTTGCGATATATCCTCTTGTTGCAAGCACAGACAGCTCAAAATTAAACACAATGTGTTGAAGAACAAGGCCCAGTGATGTGAAATAGTTTTTCTCCCATGTTGCGTTTAAAAGAAAACAGCAATTGCTTGTTTTAGGCCAAAATGCATTGAAAACAATGGAAACAGAAAAAGCGCACTCTCTGCGATATCTCCTCTTGCCATATCTCTCTTGTAGCAAACACAGACAGCTCAAAATTACACACAATGTGTTGAAGACCAAGGCCCACAAATGTGATGTGAAATGGTTTTTCTCCCATGTTGCATTTAAGAGAAAACAGCAAATGCTCATTTAAGACCAAAACGCATTGAAATCAATGGATACAGCAAAAGCGCATGCTTTGCGATATCTCCTCTTATAGCAAACACAGAGGGCTCAAAATTACACTCAATGTGTTGAAGACCAAGGCACACAAATGTTATGTGAAATGGTTTTGTTCCCATGTTGCGTTTAAGAGAAAACAGCAAATGAGCCAAAATGCATTGAAACCAATAGAAACAGCAAAAGTGCATACTTTGCCATATCTCCTCTTGTATCAAACACAGACAGCTCAAAATTACACACATTGTGTTGAAGACCAAGGCCAACAAATGTAATGTGAAATTGTTTTTCTCCCATGTTGCGTTTAAGAGAAAACAGCAAATGCTCATTTTAGGCCAAAATGCATTGAAATCAATGGAAACAGCTAAAGCGCATACTTTGCCATATCTCCTCATGTAGCAAATACTGACAGCTCAAAATTTCACACATTGTGTTGAAGACCAAGGCCCACAAATGTGATGTGAAATGGTTTTTCTCCCATGTTGCGTTTAAGAGGAAACAGCAAATGCTCATTTTAGGCCAAAATGCATTGAAATCAATGAAAACAGCAAAAGCGCATACTTTGCAATATCTCCTCTTGTAGCAAACACAGACAGATCAAAATTACATACAATGTGTTGATGAACAAGGCCCACAAATGTGATGTAAAATGGTTTTTCTCCCATGTTGCGTTTAAGAGAAAACAGCAAAATGCCAGTTTTAGGCCAAAATGCATTGAAATCAATGGAAAGAGCAAAAAGCATACTTTGTGATATCTCCTCTTGTAGCAAACACAGACAGCTCAAAATTAAACACAATGTGTTGAAGACCAAGGCCCACAAATGTGATGTGAAATGGTTTTTCTCGCATGTTGCGTTTAATAGAAAACCGCAAATGCTCGTTTTAGGCCAAAATGCTTTGAAACCAATGGAAACAGCAAAAGTGCATACTTTGCCATATCTCCTCTTGTAGAAAACACAGACAGCTCAAAATTAAACACAATGTGTTGAAGTCCAAGGCCCACAAAAGTGATGTGAAATGGTTTTTCTCCCATGTTGCATTTAAGAGAAAACAGCAATGCTCAAAATGCATTGAAATCAATGGAAATAGCAAAAGCGCACACTCTGCGATATCTCCTCTTGCCATATCTCTCTTGTAGCAAACACAGACAGCTCAAAATTACACACAATGTGTTGAAGACCAAGGCCCACAAATTTGATGTGAATTGTTTTTTCTCCCCTGTTGCGTTTAAGAGAAAACAACAAATGCTCGTTTTAGGCCAAAATGCATTGAAATCAAAGGAAACTGAAAAAAAGGGCATACTTTGCCATATCTCCTCTTGTAGCAAACACAGACAGCTCAAAATTACACACAATGTGTTGAAGAACAAAGCCCACAAATGTGATGTGAAATGGTTTTTCTCCCATGTTGCGTTTAAGAGTAAACAGCAACAGCTCGTTTTAGGCCAAAATGCATTGAAATCAATGGAAACAGCAAAATCGCACACTCTGCGATATCTCCTCTTGCCATATCTCTCTTGTAGCAAACACAGACAGCTCAAAATTACACACAATGTGTTGAAGACCAAGGCTCACAAATGTGATGTGAATTGTTTTTTTCTCCCATGTTGCATTTAAGAGAAAACAGCAAATGCTCATTTAAGGCCAAAATGCATTGAGATCAATGAAAACAGCAAAAGCACATGCTTTGTGATAATTCCTCTTGTAGCAAACACAGAGGGCTCAATATTACACACAATGTGTTGAAGACCAAGCCACACAAATGTTAAGTGAAAAGGTTTTTCTCCCATGTTGCATTTAAGAGAAAACAGCAAAAGAGCCAAAATGCATTGAAACCAATGGAAACAGCAAAAGTGCAATCTTTGTGATATCTCCTCTTGTAGCACACACAGACAGCTCAAAATTAAACACAATGTGTTGAAGACCAAGGCCCACAAATGTGATGTGAAATAGTTTTTCTCCCATGTTGCGTTTAAGAGAAAACAGCAAATGCTCGTTTTAGGCCAAAATGCATTGAAATCAATGGAAACAGCAAAAGCGCATTCTTTGTGATATCTCTTTTTGTAGCAAACACAAAAAGCTCAAAATTACACACAATGTGTTGAAGACCATGGCTCACAAATGTGATGTGAAATGTTTTTTCTCCCATGTTGCATTTAAAAGGAAACAGCAAATGCTCATTTTAGGCCAAAATGCATTGAAATCAATGAAAACAGCAAAAGCGCATACTTTGCAATATCTCCTCTTGTAGCAAACACAGACAGCTCAAAATTACACACAATGTGTTGAAGACCAAGGCCCACAAATGTGATGTGAAATGGTTTTTCTCCCATGTTGCGTTTAAGAGAAAACCGCAAATGCTCGTTTTAGGCCAAAATGCTTTGAAACCAATGGAAACAGCAAAAGTGCATACTTTGCCATATCTTCTCTTGTAGCAAACACAGACAGCTCTAAATTTCACACATTGTGTTGAAGATCAAGGCCCACAAATGTGATGTGAAATGATTTTTATCCAATTTTGCGATTAGGAGAAAACAGCAAATGCTCATTTTAGGCCAAAATGCATAGAAATCAATTGAAACAGCAAAAGTGCATATTTTGCGATATCTCCTCTTGTAGCAAACACACACAGGTCAAAATTAAACACAATGTGTTGAAGACCAAGGCCCACAAATGTGATGTGAAATGGTTTTTCTCCCATGCTGCATTTAATAGAAAACAGCAACTGCTCATTTTAGTCCGAAATGCATTGAAATCAATGGAAACAGCAAAAGCGCACACTCTGCGATATCTCCTCTTGCCATATCTCTCTTGTAGCAAACACAGACAGCTCAAAATTAAACACAATGTGTTGAAGACGAAGGCCCACAAATGTGATGTGAATTGTTTTTACTCCCCTGTTGCGTTTAAGAGAAAACAACAAATGCTCATTTAAGGCCAAAATGCATTGAAATCAATGGAAACAGCAAAAGCGCATGCTTTGCGATATCTCCTCTTGTAGCAAACACAGAGGGCTCAAAATTACACACAATGTGTTGAAGAACAACGCCCACAAATGTGATGTGAAATGGTTTTTCTCCCATGTTGCATTTAAGAGAAAACAGCAAATGCTCTATATTACGCACAATGTATTGAAGAACAAGGCCCACAAATGTGATGTGAAATGGTTTTTCTCCCATGTTGCGTTTAAGAGAAAATAGCAATGCTCAAAATGCTTTGAAATCAATGGAAATAGCAAAAGCTCATACTTTGCGATATCTCCGCTTGTAGCAAACACAGACAGCTCTAAATTACACACAATGTGTTGAAGACCAAGGCCCAGTGATGTGAAATAGTATTTCTCCCTTGTTGCGTTTAAGAGGAAACAGCTAATGCTCGTTTTAGGCCAAAATGCATTGAAGTCAAAGGAAACAGCAAAAGCGCATACTTTGCGATATCTCCTCTTGTAGCAAACACACACAGCTCAAAATTAAACACAATGTGTTGAAGACCAAGGCCCACAAATGTGATGTGAAATGGTTTTTCTCCCATGTTGCATTTAAAAGGAAACAGCAAATGCTCATTTTAGGCCAAAATGCATTGAAATCAATGAAAACAGCAAAAGTGCATACTTTGCCATATCTTCTCTTGTAGCAAACACAGACAGCTCAAAATTACATACAATGTGTTGATGAACAAGGCCCACAAATGTGATGTGAAATGGTTTTTCTCCCATTTTTCGTTTAAGAGAAAACAGTGAATGCTCGTTATAGTCCAAAATGCTTTGAAACCAATGGAAACAGCAAAAGTGCATACTTTGCCATATCTCCTCTTGTAGAAAATACAGACAGCTCAAAATTTCATACATTGTGTTGAAGACCAAGGCCCACAAATGTGATGTGAAATGAATTTTCTCCCATGTTGCGTTTATGAAAAAACAGCAAATGCACGTTTTAGGCCAAAATTCATTGAAATGAATGGAAACAGCAAAAGTGCATACTTTGCAATATATCCTCTTGTAGCAAACACAGACAGCTCAAAATTAAACACAATGTGTTGAAGTCCAATGCCCACAAATGTGATGTGAAATGTTTTTTCTCCCATGTTGCGTTTAGGTGAAAACAGCAAATGCACGTTTTAGGCCAAAATGCATTGATATCAATGGAAACAGCAAAAGTGCATACTTTGCGATATCTCCTCTTGTAGCAAACACAGACAGGTCAAAGTTACACACAATGTGTTGAAGACCAAGGCCCACAAATGTGATGTGAAATGGTTTTTCTCCCATGTTGCGTTTAAGAGAAAACCGCAAATGCTCGTTTTAGGCCAAAATGCTTTGAAACCAATGGAAACAGCAAAAGTGCATACTTTGCCATATCTTCTCTTGTAGCAAACACAGACAGCTCTAAATTTCACACATTGTGTTAAAGACCAAGGCCCACAAATGTGATGTGAAATGATTTTTATCCAATTTTGCGATTAGGAGAAAACAGCAAATGCTCATTTTAGGCCAAAATGCATAGAAATCAATTGAAACAGCAAAAGTGCATATTTTGCGATATCTCCTCTTGTAGCAAACACAGACAGCTCAAAATTAAACACAATGTGTTGAAGACCAAGGCCCACAAATGTGATGTGAAATGGTTTTTCTCCCATGCTGCGTTTAATAGAAAACAGCAACTGCTCATTTTAGTCCAAAATGCATTGAAATCAATGGAAACAGCAAAAGCGCACACTCTGCGATATCTCCTCTTGCCATATCTCTCTTGTAGCAAACACAGACAGCTCAAAATTAAACACAATGTGTTGAAGACGAAGGCCCACAAATGTGATGTGAATTGTTTTTACTCCCCTGTTGCGTTTAAGAGAAAATAACAAATGCTCATTTAAGGCCAAAATGCATTGAAATCAATGGAAACAGCAAAAGCGCATGCTTTGCGATATCTCCTCTTGTAGCAAACACAGAGGGCTCAAAATTACACACAATGTGTTGAAGATCAACGCCCACAAATGTGATGTGAAATGGTTTTTCTCCCATGTTGCATTTAAGAGAAAACAGCAAATGCTCTATATTACGCACAATGTGTTGAAGAACAAGGCCCACAAATGTGATGTGAAATGGTTTTTCTCCCATGTTGCGTTTAAGAGAAAATAGCAATGTTCAAAATGCTTTGAAATCAATGGAAATAGCAAAAGCTCATACTTTGCGATATCTCCGCTTGTAGCAAACACAGACAGCTCTAAATTACACACAATGTGTTGAAGACCAAGGCCCAGTGATGTGAAATAGTATTTCTCCCTTGTTGCGTTTAAGAGGAAACAGCTAATGCTCGTTTTAGGCCAAAATGCATGGAAGTCAAAGGAAACAGCAAAAGCGCATACTTAGCCATATCTCCTCTTGTAGCAAACACAGACAGCACAAAATTACACACAATGTGTTGAAGAACAAGGCCCACAAATGTGATGTGAAATGGTTTTTCTCCCATGTTGCGTTTAAGAAAAAACAGTAAATGCTCAAAATTACACACAATGTGTTGAAGAACAAGGCCCACAAATGTGATGTGAAATGGTTTTTCTCCCATGTTGCGTTTAAGAGTAAACAGCAACAGCTCGTTTTAGGCCAAAATGCATTGAAATCAATGGAAACAGCAAAAGCGCAAACTCTGCAATATCTCCTCTTGCCATATCTCTCTTGTAGCAAACACAGACAGCTCAAAATTACACACAATGTGTTGAAGACCAAGGCTCACAAATGTGATGTGAATTGTTTTTTTCTCCCATGTTGCATTTAAGAGAAAACAGCAAATGCTCATTTAAGGCCAAAATGCATTGAGATCAATGAAAACAGCAAAAGCGCATGCTTTGCGATATTTCCTCTTGTAGCAAACACAGAGGGCTCAATATTACATACAATGTGTTGAAGACCAAGCCACACAAATGTTAAGTGAAAAGGTTTTTCTCCCATGTTGCATTTAAGAAAAAACAGCAAAATAGCCAAAATGCATTGAAACCAATGGAAACAGCAAAAGTGCAATCTTTGTGATATCTCCTCTTGTAGCACACACAGACAGCTCAAAATTAAACACAATGTGTTGAAGACCAAGGCCCACAAATGTGATGTGAAATAGTTTTTCTCCCATGTTGCGTTTAAGAGAAAACAGCAAATTCTCGTTTTAGGCCAAAATGCATTGAAATCAATGGAAACAGCAAAAGTGCATTCTTTGTGATGTCTCCTTTTGTAGCAAACACAGAAAGCTCAAAATTACACACAATGTGTTGAAGACCATGGCTCACAAATGTGATGTGAAATGGTTTTTCTCCCATGTTGCGTTTAAAAGGAAACAGCAAATGCTCATTTTAGGCCAAAATGCATTGAAATCAATGAAAACAGCAAAAGCGCATACTTTGCAATATCTCCTCTTGTAACAAACACAGACAGCTCAAAATTACATACAATGTGTTGATGAACAAGGCCCACAAATGTGATGTGAAATGGTTTTTCTCCCATTTTGCATTTAAGAGAAAATAGTGAATGCTCGTTTTAGTCCAAAATGCTTTGAAACCAATGGATACAGCAAAAGTGCATACTTTGCCATATCTCCTCTTGTAGAAAATACAGACAGCTCAAAATTTCATACATTGTGTTGAAGACCAAGGCCCACAAATGTGATGTGAAATGAATTTTCTCCCATGTTGCGTTTAGGAAAAAACAGCAAATGCACGTTTTAGGCCAAAATTCATTGAAATGAATGGAAACAGCAAAAGTGCATACTTTGCGATATATCCTCTTGTAGCAAACACAGACAGCTCAAAATTAAACACAATGTGTTGAAGTCCAAGGCCCACAAATGTGATGCGTAATGTTTTTTCTCCCATGTTGCGTTTAGGAGAAAACAGCAAATGCACGTTTTAGGCCAAAATGCATTGAAATCAATGGAAACAGCAAAAGTGCATACTTTGCCATATCTTCTCTTGTAGCAAACACAGACAGCTCTAAATTTCACACATTGTGTTGAAGACCAAGGCCCACAAATGTGATGTGAAATGATTTTTATCCAATTTTGCGATTAGGAGAAAACAGCAAATGCTCATTTTAGGCCAAAATGCATAGAAATCAATTGAAACAGCAAAAGTGCATATTTTGCGATATCTCCTCTTGTAGCAAACACAGACAGCTCAAAATTAAACACAATGTGTTGAAGACCAAGGCCCACAAATGTGATGTGAAATGGTTTTTCTCCCATGCTGCGTTTAAGAGAAAACAGCAACTGCTCATTTTAGTCCAAAATGCATTGAAATCAATGGAAACAGCAAAAGCGCACACTCTGCGATATCTCATCTTGCCATATCTCTCTTGTAGCAAACACAGACAGCTCAAAATTAAACACAATGTGTTGAAGACGAAGGCCCACAAATGTGATGTGAATTGTTTTTACTCCCCTGTTGCGTTTAAGAGAAAACAACAAATGCTCATTTAAGGCCAAAATGCATTGAAATCAATGGAAACAGCAAAAGCGCATGCTTTGCGATATCTCCTCTTGTAGCAAACACAGAGGGCTCAAAATTACACACAATGTGTTGAAGAACAACGCCCACAAATGTGATATGAAATGGTCTTTCTCCCATGTTGCATTTAAGAGAAAACAGCAAATGCTCTATATTACACACAATGTGTTGAAGAACAAGGCCCACAAATGTGATGTGAAATGGTTTTTCTCCCATGTTGCGTTTAAGAGAAAACAGCAATGCTCAAAATGCATTGAAATCAATGGAAATAGCAAAAGCTCATACTTTGCGATATCTCCGCTTGTAGCAAACACAGACAGCTCAAAATTACACACAATGTGTTGAAGACCAAGACCCAGTGATGTGAAATAGTTTTTCTCCCATGTTGCATTTAAGAGAAAACAGCAAATGCCCGTTTTAGGCCAAAATGCATTGAAATCAATGGAAACAGCAAAAGTGCATACTTTGCGATATCTCCTCTTGTAGCAAGCACAGACAGCTCAAAATTAAACACAATGTGTTGAAGAACAAGGCCTAGTGATGTGAAATAGTTTTTCTCCCTTGTTGCGTTTAAGAGAAAACAGCAAATGCCCGTTTTAGGCCAAAATGCATTGAAATCAATGGAAACAGCAAAAATGCATTCTTTGCGATATATCCTCTTGTTGCAAGCACAGACAGCTCAAAATTAAACACAATGTGTTGAAGAACAAGGCCCAGTGATGTGAAATAGTTTTTCTCCCATGTTGCGTTTAAGAGAAAACAGCAATTGCTTGTTTTAGGCCAAAATGCATTGAAAACAATGGAAACAGAAAAAGCGCACTCTCTGCGATATCTCCTCTTGCCATATCTCTCTTGTAGCAAACACAGACAGCTCAAAATTACACACAATGTGTTGAAGACCAAGGCCCACAAATGTGATGTGAATTGTTTTTACTCCCCTGTTGCGTTTAAGAGAAAACAACAAATGCTCATTTAAGGCCAAAATGCATTGAAATCAATGGAAACAGCAAAAGCGCATGCTTTGCGATATCTCCTCTTGTAGCAAACACAGAGGGCTCAAAATTACACACAATGTGTTGAAGAACAACGCCCACAAATGTGATGTGAAATGGTTTTTCTCCCATGTTGCATTTAAGAGAAAACAGCAAATGCTCTATATTACGCACAATGTATTGAAGAACAAGGCCCACAAATGTGATGTGAAATGGTTTTTCTCCCATGTTGCGTTTAAGAGAAAATAGCAATGCTCAAAATGCTTTGAAATCAATGGAAATAGCAAAAGCTCATACTTTGCGATATCTCCGCTTGTAGCAAACACAGACAGCTCTAAATTACACACAATGTGTTGAAGACCAAGGCCCAGTGATGTGAAATAGTATTTCTCCCTTGTTGCGTTTAAGAGGAAACAGCTAATGCTCGTTTTAGGCCAAAATGCATTGAAGTCAAAGGAAACAGCAAAAGCGCATACTTAGCAATATCTCCTCTTGTAGCAAACACAGACAGCACAAAATTACACACAATGTGTTGAAGAACAAGGCCCACAAATGTGATGTGAAATGGTTTTTCTCCCATGTTGCATTTAAGAAAAAACAGTAAATGCTCAAAATTACACACAATGTGTTGAAGAACAAGCCCACAAATGTGATGTGAAATGGTTTTTCTCCCATGTTGCGTTTAAGAGTAAACAGCAACAGCTCGTTTTAGGCCAAAATGCATTGAAATCAATGGAAACAGCAAAAGCGCACACTCTGCGATATCTCCTCTTGCCATATCTCTCTTGTAGCAAACACAGACAGCTCAAAATTACACACAATGTGTTGAAGACCAAGGCTCACAAATGTGATGTGAATTGTTTTTTTCTCCCATGTTGCATTTAAGAGAAAACAGCACATGCTCATTTAAGGCCAAAATGCATTGAGATCAATGAAAACAGCAAAAGCGCATGCTTTTCGATATTTCCTCTTGTAGCAAACACAGAGGGCTCAATATTACACACAATGTGTTGAAGACCAAGGCCCACAAATGTGATGTGAAATGGTTTTTCTCCCATGTTCCATTTAAAAGGAAACAGCAAATGCTCATTTTAGGCCAAAATGCATTGAAATCAATGAAAACAGCAAAAGCGCATACTTTGCAATATCTCCTCTTGTAGCAAACACAGACAGCTCAAAATTACATACAATGTGTTGATGAACAAGGCCCACAAATGTGATGTGAAATGGTTTTGCTCCCATTTTTCGTTTAAGAGAAAACAGTGAATGCTCGTTTTAGTCCAAAATGCTTTGAAACCAATGGAAACAGCAAAAGTGCATACTTTGCCATATCTCCTCTTGTAGAAAATACAGACAGCTCAAAATTTCATACATTGTGTTGAAGACCAAGGCCCACAAATGTGATGTGAAATGAATTTTCTCCCATGTTGCGTTTATGAAAAAACAGCAAATGCACGTTTTAGGCCAAAATTCATTGAAATGAATGGAAACAGCAAAAGTGCATACTTTGCAATATATCCTCTTGTAGCAAACACAGACAGCTCAAAATTAAACACAATGTGTTGAAGTCCAAGGCCCACAAATGTGATGTGAAATGTTTTTTCTCCCATGTTGCGTTTAGGTGAAAACAGCAAATGCACGTTTTAGGCCAAAATGCATTGATATCAATGGAAACAGCAAAAGTGCATACTTTGCGATATCTCCTCTTGTAGCAAACACAGACAGGTCAAAGTTACACACAATGTGTTGAAGACCAAGGCCCACAAATGTGATGTGAAATGGCTTTTCTCCCATGTTGCGTTTAAGAGAAAACCGCAAATGCTCGTTTTAGGCCAAAATGCTTTGAAACCAATGGAAACAGCAAAAGTGCATACTTTGCCATATCTTCTCTTGTAGCAAACACAGACAGCTCTAAATTTCACACATTGTGTTAAAGACCAAGGCCCACAAATGTGATGTGAAATGATTTTTATCCAATTTTGCGATTAGGAGAAAACAGCAAATGCTCATTTTAGGCCAAAATGCATAGAAATCAATTGAAACAGCAAAAGTGCATATTTTGCGATATATCCTCTTGTAGCAAACACAGACAGCTCAAAATTAAACACAATGTGTTGAAGTCCAAGGCCCACAAATGTGATGTGAAATGTTTTTTCTCCCATGTTGCGTTTAGGTGAAAACAGCAAATGCACGTTTTAGGCCAAAATGCATTGATATCAATGGAAACAGCAAAAGTGCATACTTTGCGATATCTCCTCTTGTAGCAAACACAGACAGGTCAAAGTTACACACAATGTGTTGAAGACCAAGGCCCACAAATGTGATGTGAAATGGTTTTTCTCCCATGTTGCGTTTAAGAGAAAACCGCAAATGCTCGTTTTAGGCCAAAATGCTTTGAAACCAATGGAAACAGCAAAAGTGCATACTTTGCCATATCTTCTCTTGTAGCAAACACAGACAGCTCTAAATTTCACACATTGTGTTAAAGACCAAGGCCCACAAATGTGATGTGAAATGATTTTTATCCAATTTTGCGATTAGGAGAAAACAGCAAATACTCATTTTAGGCCAAAATGCATAGAAATCAATTGAAACAGCAAAAGTGCATATTTTGCGATATCTCCTCTTGTAGCAAACACAGACAGCTCAAAATTAAACACAATGTGTTGAAGACCAAGGCCCACAAATGTGATGTGAAATGGTTTTTCTCCCATGCTGCGTTTAATAGAAAACAGCAACTGCTCATTTTAGTCCAAAATGCATTGAAATCAATGGAAACAGCAAAAGCGCACACTCTGCGATATCTCCTCTTGCCATATCTCTCTTGTAGCAAACACAGACAGCTCAAAATTAAACACAATGTGTTGAAGACGAAGGCCCACAAATGTGATGTGAATTGTTTTTACTCCCCTGTTGCGTTTAAGAGAAAACAACAAATGCTCATTTAAGGCCAAAATGCATTGAAATCAATGGAAACAGCAAAAGCGCATGCTTTGCGATATCTCCTCTTGTAGCAAACACAGAGGGCTCAAAATTACACACAATGTGTTGAAGATCAACGCCCACAAATGTGATGTGAAATGGTTTTTCTCCCATGTTGCATTTAAGAGAAAACAGCAAATGCTCTATATTACGCACAATGTGTTGAAGAACAAGGCCCACAAATGTGATGTGAAATGGTTTTTCTCCCATGTTGCGTTTAAGAGAAAATAGCAATGTTCAAAATGCTTTGAAATCAATGGAAATAGCAATAGCTCATACTTTGCGATATCTCCGCTTGTAGCAAACACAGACAGCTCTAAATTACACACAATGTGTTGAAGACCAAGGCCCAGTGATGTGAAATAGTATTTCTCCCTTGTTGCGTTTAAGAGGAAACAGCTAATGCTCATTTTAGGCCAAAATGCATTGAAGTCAAAGGAAACAGCAAAAGCGCATACTTAGCCATATCTCCTCTTGTAGCAAACACAGACAGCACAAAATTACACACAATGTGTTGAAGAACAAGGCCCACAAATGTGATGTGAAATGGTTTTTCTCCCATGTTGCGTTTAAGAAAAAACAGTAAATGCTCAAAATTACACACAATGTGTTGAAGAACAAGGCCCACAAATGTGATGTGAAATGGTTTTTCTCCCATGTTGCGTTTAAGAGTAAACAGCAACAGCTCGTTTTAGGCCAAAATGCATTGAAATCAATGGAAACAGCAAAAGCGCACACTCTGCAATATCTCCTCTTGCCATATCTCTCTTGTAGCAAACACAGACAGCTCAAAATTACACACAATGTGTTGAAGACCAAGGCTCACAAATGTGATGTGAATTGTTTTTTTCTCCCATGTTGCATTTAAGAGAAAACAGCAAATGCTCATTTAAGGCCAAAATGCATTGAGATCAATGAAAACAGCAAAAGCGCATGCTTTGCGATATTTCCTCTTGTAGCAAACACAGAGGGCTCAATATTACATACAATGTGTTGAAGACCAAGCCACACAAATGTTAAGTGAAAAGGTTTTTCTCCCATGTTGCATTTAAGAAAAAACAGCAAAATAGCCAAAATGCATTGAAACCAATGGAAACAGCAAAAGTGCAATCTTTGTGATATCTCCTCTTGTAGCACACACAGACAGCTCAAAATTAAACACAATGTGTTGAAGACCAAGGCCCACAAATGTGATGTGAAATAGTTTTTCTCCCATGTTGCGTTTAAGAGAAAACAGCAAATTCTCGTTTTAGGCCAAAATGCATTGAAATCAATGGAAACAGCAAAAGTGCATTCTTTGTGATGTCTCCTTTTGTAGCAAACACAGAAAGCTCAAAATTACACACAATGTGTTGAAGACCATGGCTCACAAATGTGATGTGAAATGGTTTTTCTCCCATGTTGCGTTTAAAAGGAAACAGCAAATGCTCATTTTAGGCCAAAATGCATTGAAATCAATGAAAACAGCAAAAGCGCATACTTTGCAATATCTCCTCTTGTAGCAAACACAGACAGCTCAAAATTACATACAATGTGTTGATGAACAAGGCCCACAAATGTGATGTGAAATGGTTTTTTTCTCCCATTTTGCATTTAAGAGAAAACAGTGAATGCTCGTTTTAGTCCAAAATGCTTTGAAACCAATGGATACAGCAAAAGTGCATACTTTGCCATATCTCCTCTTGTAGAAAATACAGACAGCTCAAAATTTCATACATTGTGTTGAAGACCAAGGCCCACAAATGTGATGTGAAATGAATTTTCTCCCATGTTGCGTTTAGGAAAAAACAGCAAATGCACGTTTTAGGCCAAAATTCATTGAAATGAATGGAAACAGCAAAAGTGCATACTTTGCGATATATCCTCTTGTAGCAAACACAGACAGCTCAAAATTAAACACAATGTGTTGAAGTCCAAGGCCCACAAATGTGATGCGTAATGTTTTTTCTCCCATGTTGCGTTTAGGAGAAAACAGCAAATGCACGTTTTAGGCCAAAATGCATTGAAATCAATGGAAACAGCAAATGTGCATACTTTGCCATATCTTCTCTTGTAGCAAACACAGACAGCTCTAAATTTCACACATTGTGTTGAAGACCAAGGCCCACAAATGTGATGTGAAATGATTTTTATCCAATTTTGCGATTAGGAGAAAACAGCAAATGCTCATTTTAGGCCAAAATGCATAGAAATCAATTGAAACAGCAAAAGTGCATATTTTGCGATATCTCCTCTTGTAGCAAACACAGACAGCTCAAAATTAAACACAATGTGTTGAAGACCAAGGCCCACAAATGTGATGTGAAATGGTTTTTCTCCCATGCTGCGTTTAAGAGAAAACAGCAACTGCTCATTTTAGTCCAAAATGCATTGAAATCAATGGAAACAGCAAAAGCGCACACTCTGCGATATCTCCTCTTGCCATATCTCTCTTGTAGCAAACACAGACAGCTCAAAATTAAACACAATGTGTTGAAGACGAAGGCCCACAAATGTGATGTGAATTGTTTTTACTCCCCTGTTGCGTTTAAGAGAAAACAACAAATGCTCATTTAAGGCCAAAATGCATTGAAATCAATGGAAACAGCAAAAGCACATGCTTTGCGATATCTCCTCTTGTAGCAAACACAGAGGGCTCAAAATTACA
Source organism: Taudactylus pleione (assembly GCA_031769625.1). Lineage (NCBI taxonomy): Eukaryota > Metazoa > Chordata > Amphibia > Anura > Myobatrachidae > Taudactylus > Taudactylus pleione. The sequence continues at coordinate 117,315 of JAUIMM010000306.1, forward strand.
CACAATGTGTTGAAGAACAACGCCCACAAATGTGATGTGAAATGGTCTTTCTCCCATGTTGCATTTAAGAGAAAACAGCAAATGCTCTATATTACACACAATGTGTTGAAGAACAAGGCCCACAAATGTGATGTGAAATGGTTTTTCTCCCATGTTGCGTTTAAGAGAAAACAGCAATGCTCAAAATGCATTGAAATCAATGGAAATAGCAAAAGCTCATACTTTGCGATATCTCCGCTTGTAGCAAACACAGACAGCTCAAAATTACACACAATGTGTTGAAGACCAAGACCCAGTGATGTGAAATAGTTTTTCTCCCATGTTGCATTTAAGAGAAAACAGCAAATGCCCGTTTTAGGCCAAAATGCATTGAAATCAATGGAAACAGCAAAAGTGCATACTTTGCGATATCTCCTCTTGTAGCAAGCACAGACAGCTCAAAATTAAACACAATGTGTTGAAGAACAAGGCCTAGTGATGTGAAATAGTTTTTCTCCCTTGTTGCGTTTAAGAGAAAACAGCAAATGCCCGTTTTAGGCCAAAATGCATTGAAATCAATGGAAACAGCAAAAGTGCATTCTTTGCGATATATCCTCTTGTTGCAAGCACAGACAGCTCAAAATTAAACACAATGTGTTGAAGAACAAGGCCCAGTGATGTGAAATAGTTTTTCTCCCATGTTGCGTTTAAGAGAAAACAGCAATTGCTTGTTTTAGGCCAAAATGCATTGAAAACAATGGAAACAGAAAAAGCGCACTCTCTGCGATATCTCCTCTTGCCATATCTCTCTTGTAGCAAACACAGACAGCTCAAAATTACACACAATGTGTTGAAGACCAAGGCCCACAAATGTGATGTGAAATGGTTTTTCTCCCATGTTGCATTTAAGAGAAAACAGCAAATGCTCATTTAAGACCAAAACGCATTGAAATCAATGGATACAGCAAAAGCGCATGCTTTGCGATATCTCCTCTTATAGCAAACACAGAGGGCTCAAAATTACACTCAATGTGTTGAAGACCAAGGCACACAAATGTTATGTGAAATGGTTTTGTTCCCATGTTGCGTTTAAGAGAAAACAGCAAATGAGCCAAAATGCATTGAAACCAATGGAAACAGCAAAAGTGCATACTTTGCCATATCTCCTCTTGTATCAAACACAGACAGCTCAAAATTACACACATTGTGTTGAAGACCAAGGCCAACAAATGTAATGTGAAATTGTTTTTCTCCCATGTTGCATTTAAGAGAAAACAGCAAATGCTCATTTTAGGCCAAAATGCATTGAAATCAATGGAAACAGCAAAAGTGCATACTTTGCCATATCTCCTCTTGTAGCAAATACTGACAGCTCAAAATTTCACACATTGTGTTGAAGACCAAGGCCCACAAATGTGATGTGAAATGGTTTTTCTCCCATGTTGCGTTTAAGAGGAAACAGCAAATGCTCATTTTAGGCCAAAATGCATTGAAATCAATGAAAACAGCAAAAGCGCATACTTTGCAATATCTCCTCTTGTAGCAAACACAGACAGATCAAAATTACATACAATGTGTTGATGAACAAGGCCCACAAATGTGATGTAAAATGGTTTTTCTCCCATGTTGCGTTTAAGAGAAAACAGCAAAATGCCAGTTTTAGGCCAAAATGCATTGAAATCAATGGAAAGAGCAAAAACGCATACTTTGTGATATCTCCTCTTGTAGCAAACACAGACAGCTCAAAATTAAACACAATGTGTTGAAGACCAAGGCCCACAAATGTGATGTGAAATGGTTTTTCTCGCATGTTGCGTTTAATAGAAAACCGCAAATGCTCGTTTTAGGCCAAAATGCTTTGAAACCAATGGAAACAGCAAAAGTGCATACTTTGCCATATCTCCTCTTGTAGAAAACACAGACAGCTCAAAATTAAACACAATGTGTTGAAGTCCAAGGCCCACAAAAGTGATGTGAAATGGTTTTTCTCCCATGTTGCATTTAAGAGAAAACAGCAATGCTCAAAATGCATTGAAATCAATGGAAATAGCAAAAGCGCACACTCTGCGATATCTCCTCTTGCCATATCTCTCTTGTAGCAAACACAGACAGCTCAAAATTACACACAATGTGTTGAAGACCAAGGCCCACAAATTTGATGTGAACTGTTTTTTCTCCCCTGTTGCGTTTAAGAGAAAACAACAAATGCTCGTTTTAGGCCAAAATGCATTGAAATCAAAGGAAACTGAAAAAAAGGGCATACTTTGCCATATCTCCTCTTGTAGCAAACACAGACAGCTCAAAATTACACACAATGTGTTGAAGAACAAAGCCCACAAATGTGATGTGAAATGGTTTTTCTCCCATGTTGCGTTTAAGAGTAAACAGCAACAGCTCGTTTTAGGCCAAAATGCATTGAAATCAATGGAAACAGCAAAAGCGCACACTCTGCGATATCTCCTCTTGCCATATCTCTCTTGTAGCAAACACAGACAGCTCAAAATTACACACAATGTGTTGAAGACCAAGGCTCACAAATGTGATGTGAATTGTTTTTTTCTCCCATGTTGCATTTAAGAGAAAACAGCAAATGCTCATTTAAGGCCAAAATGCATTGAGATCAATGAAAACAGAAAAAGCGCATGCTTTGCGATAATTCATCTTGTAGCAAACACAGAGGGCTCAATATTACACACAATGTGTTGAAGACCAAGCCACACAAATGTTAAGTGAAAAGGTTTTTCTCCCATGTTGCATTTAAGAGAAAACAGCAAAAGAGCCAAAATGCATTGAAACCAATGGAAACAGCAAAAGTGCAATCTTTGTGATATCTCCTCTTGTAGCACACACAGACAGCTCAAAATTAAACACAATGTGTTGAAGACCAAGGCCCACAAATGTGATGTGAAATAGTTTTTCTCCCATGTTGCGTTTAAGAGAAAACAGCAAATGCTCGTTTTAGGCCAAAATGCATTGAAATCAATGGAAACAGCAAAAGCGCATTCTTTGTGATATCTCTTTTTGTAGCAAACACAAAAAGCTCAAAATTACACACAATGTGTTGAAGACCATGGCTCACAAATGTGATGTGAAATGTTTTTTCTCCCATGTTGCATTTAAAAGGAAACAGCAAATGCTAATTTTAGGCCAAAATGCATTGAAATCAATGAAAACAGCAAAAGCGCATACTTTGCAATATCTCCTCTTGTAGCAAACACAGACAGCTCAAAATTACATACAATGTGTTGATGAACAAGGCCCACAAATGTGATGTGAAATGGTTTTTCTCCCATTTTGTGTTTAAGAGAAAACAGTGAATGCTCGTTTTAGTCCAAAATGCTTTGAAACCAATGGAAACAGCAAAAGTGCATACTTTGCCATATCTCCTCTTGTAGAAAATACAGACAGCTCAAAATTTCATACATTGTGTTGAAGACCAAGGCCCACAAATGTGATGTGAAATGAATTTTCTCCCATGTTGCGTTTAGGAAAAAACAGCAAATGCACGTTTTAGGCCAAAATTCATTGAAATTAATGGAAACAGCAAAAGTGCATACTTTGCGATATATCCTCTTGTAGCAAACACAGACAGCTCAAAATTAAACACAATGTGTTGAAGTCCAAGGCCCACAAATGTGATGTGAAATGTTTTTTCTCCCATGTTGCGTTTAGGAGAAAACAGCAAATGCACGTTTTAGGCCAAAATGCATTGAAATCAATGGAAACAGCAAAAGTGCATACTTTGCGATATCTCCTCTTGTAGCAAACACAGACAGGTCAAAGTTACACACAATGTGTTGAAGACCAAGGCCCACAAATGTGATGTGAAATGGTTTTTCTCCCATGTTGCGTTTAAGAGAAAACCGCAAATGCTCGTTTTAGGCCAAAATGCTTTGAAACCAATGGAAACAGCAAAAGTGCATACTTTGCCATATCTTCTCTTGTAGCAAACACAGACAGCTCTAAATTTCACACATTGTGTTGAAGACCAAGGCCCACAAATGTGATGTGAAATGAGTTTTATCCAATTTTGCGATTAGGAGAAAACAGCAAATGCTCATTTTAGGCCAAAATGCATAGAAATCAATTGAAACAGCAAAAGTGCATATTTTGCGATATCTCCTCTTGTAGCAAACACAGACAGCTCAAAATTAAACACAATGTGTTGAAGACCAAGGCCCACAAATGTGATGTGAAATGGTTTTTCTCCCATGCTGCATTTAATAGAAAACAGCAACTGCTCATTTTAGTCCAAAATGCATTGAAATCAATGGAAACAGCAAAAGCGCACACTCTGCGATATCTCCTCTTGCCATATCTCTCTTGTAGCAAACACAGACAGCTCAAAATTAAACACAATGTGTTGAAGACGAAGGCCCACAAATGTGATGTGAATTGTTTTTACTCCCCTGTTGCGTTTAAGAGAAAACAACAAATGCTCATTTAAGGCCAAAATGCATTGAAATCAATGGAAACAGCAAAAGCGCATGCTTTGCGATATCTCCTCTTGTAGCAAACACAGAGGGCTCAAAATTACACACAATGTGTTGAAGAACAACGCCCACAAATGTGATGTGAAATGGTTTTTCTCCCATGTTGCATTTAAGAGAAAACAGCAAATGCTCTATATTACGCACAATGTATTGAAGAACAAGGCCCACAAATGTGATGTGAAATGGTTTTTCTCCCATGTTGCGTTTAAGAGAAAATAGCAATGCTCAAAATGCTTTGAAATCAATGGAAATAGCAAAAGCTCATACTTTGCGATATCTCCGCTTGTAGCAAACACAGACAGCTCTAAATTACACACAATGTGTTGAAGACCAAGGCCCAGTGATGTGAAATAGTATTTCTCCCTTGTTGCGTTTAAGAGGAAACAGCTAATGCTCATTTTAGGCCAAAATGCATTGAAGTCAAAGGAAACAGCAAAAGCGCATACTTAGCAATATCTCCTCTTGTAGCAAACACAGACAGCACAAAATTACACACAATGTGTTGAAGAACAAGGCCCACAAATGTGATGTGAAATGGTTTTTCTCCCATGTTGCGTTTAAGAAAAAACAGTAAATGCTCAAAATTACACACAATGTGTTGAAGAACAAGCCCACAAATGTGATGTGAAATGGTTTTTCTCCCATGTTGCGTTTAAGAGTAAACAGCAACAGCTTGTTTTAGGCCAAAATGCATTGAAATCAATGGAAACAGCAAAAGCGCACACTCTGCGATATCTCCTCTTGCCATATCTCTCTTGTAGCAAACACAGACAGCTCAAAATTACACACAATGTGTTGAAGACCAAGGCTCACAAATGTGATGTGAATTGTTTTTTTCTCCCATGTTGCATTTAAGAGAAAACAGCAAATGCTCATTTAAGGCCAAAATGCATTGAGATCAATGAAAACAGCAAAAGCGCATGCTTTTCGATATTTCCTCTTGTAGCAAACACAGAGGGCTCAATATTACACACAATGTGTTGAAGACCAAGCCACACAAATGTTAAGTGAAAAGGTTTTTCTCCCATGTTGCATTTAAGAGAAAACAGCAAAATAGCCAAAATGCATTGAAACCAATGGAAACAGCAAAAGTGCAATCTTTGTGATATCTCCTCTTGTAGCACACACAGACAGCTCAAAATTAAACACAATGTGTTGAAGACCAAGGCCCACAAATGTGATGTGAAATGGTTTTTCTCCCATTTTTCGTTTAAGAGAAAACAGTGAATGCTCGTTTTAGTCCAAAATGCTTTGAAACCAATGGAAACAGCAAAAGTGCATACTTTGCCATATCTCCTCTTGTAGAAAATACAGACAGCTCAAAATTTCATACATTGTGTTGAAGACCAAGGCCCACAAATGTGATGTGAAATGAATTTTCTCCCATGTTGCAATTAGGAAAAAACAGCAAATGCACGTTTTAGGCCAAAATTCATTGAAATGAATGGAAACAGCAAAAGTGCATACTTTGCAATATATCCTCTTGTAGCAAACACAGACAGCTCAAAATTAAACACAATGTGTTGAAGTCCAAGGCCCACAAATGTGATGTGAAATGTTTTTTCTCCCATGTTGCGTTTAGGTGAAAACAGCAAATGCACGTTTTAGGCCAAAATGCATTGATATCAATGGAAACTGCAAAAGTGCATACTTTGCGATATCTCCTCTTGTAGCAAACACAGACAGGTCAAAGTTACACACAATGTGTTGAAGACCAAGGCCCACAAATGTGATGTGAAATGGTTTTTCTCCCATGTTGCGTTTAAGAGAAAACCGCAAATGCTCGTTTTAGGCCAAATGCTTTGAAACCAATGGAAACAGCAAAAGTGCATACTTTGCCATATCTTCTCTTGTAGCAAACACAGACAGCTCTAAATTTCACACATTGTGTTGAAGATCAAGGCCCACAAATGTGATGTGAAATGATTTTTATCCAATTTTGCGATTAGGAGAAAACAGCAAATGCTCATTTTAGGCCAAAATGCATAGAAATCAATTGAAACAGCAAAAGTGCATATTTTGCGATATCTCCTCTTGTAGCAAACACACACAGCTCAAAATTAAACACAATGTGTTGAAGACCAAGGCCCACAAATGTGATGTGAAATGGTTTTTCTCCCATGCTGCGTTTAATAGAAAACAGCAACTGCTCATTTTAGTCCAAAATGCATTGAAATCAATGGAAACAGCAAAAGCGCACACTCTGCGATATCTCCTCTTGCCATATCTCTCTTGTAGCAAACACAGACAGCTCAAAATTAAACACAATGTGTTGAAGACGAAGGCCCACAAATGTGATGTGAATTGTTTTTACTCCCCTGTTGCGTTTAAGAGAAAACAACAAATGCTCATTTAAGGCCAAAATGCATTGAAATCAATGGAAACAGCAAAAGCGCATGCTTTGCGATATCTCCTCTTGTAGCAAACACAGAGGGCTCAAAATTACACACAATGTGTTGAAGATCAACGCCCACAAATGTGATGTGAAATGGTTTTTCTCCCATGTTGCATTTAAGAGAAAACAGCAAATGCTCTATATTACGCACAATGTGTTGAAGAACAAGGCCCACAAATGTGATGTGAAATGGTTTTTCTCCCATGTTGCGTTTAAGAGAAAATAGCAATGCTCAAAATGCTTTGAAATCAATGGAAATAGCAAAAGCTCATACTTTGCGATATCTCCGCTTGTAGCAAACACAGACAGCTCTAATTTACACACAATGTGTTGAAGACCAAGGCCCAGTGATGTGAAATAGTATTTCTCCCTTGTTGCGTTTAAGAGGAAACAGCTAATGCTCGTTTTAGGCCAAAATGCATTGAAGTCAAAGGAAACAGCAAAAGCGCATACGTAGCCATATCTCCTCTTGTAGCAAACACAGACAGCACAAAATTACACACAATGTGTTGAAGAACAAGGCCCACAAATGTGATGTGAAATGGTTTTTCTCCCATGTTGCATTTAAGAAAAAACAGTAAATGCTCAAAATTACACACAATGTGTTGAAGAACAAGGCCCACAAATGTGATGTGAAATGGTTTTTCTCCCATGTTGCGTTTAAGAGTAAACAGCAACAGCTCGTTTTAGGCCAAAATGCATTGAAATCAATGGAAACAGCAAAAGCGCACACTCTGCAATATCTCCTCTTGCCATATCTCTCTTGTAGCAAACACAGACAGCTCAAAATTACACACAATGTGTTGAAGACCAAGGCTCACAAATGTGATGTGAATTGTTTTTTTCTCCCATGTTGCATTTAAGAGAAAACAGCAAATGCTCATTTAAGGCCAAAATGCATTGAGATCAATGAAAACAGCAAAAGCGCATGCTTTGCGATATTTCCTCTTGTAGCAAACACAGAGGGCTCAATATTACATACAATGTGTTGAAGACCAAGCCACACAAATGTTAAGTGAAAAGGTTTTTCTCCCATGTTGCATTTAAGAGAAAACAGCAAAATAGCCAAAATGCATTGAAACCAATGGAAACAGCAAAAGTGCAATCTTTGTGATATCTCCTCTTGTAGCACACACAGACAGCTCAAAATTAAACACAATGTGTTGAAGACCAAGGCCCACAAATGTGATGTGAAATAGTTTTTCTCCCATGTTGCGTTTAAGAGAAAACAGCAAATTCTCGTTTTAGGCCAAAATGCATTGAAATCAATGGAAACAGCAAAAGTGCATTCTTTGTGATGTCTCCTTTTGTAGCAAACACAGAAAGCTCAAAATTACACACAATGTGTTGAAGACCATGGCTCACAAATGTGATGTGAAATGGTTTTTCTCCCATGTTGCGTTTAAAAGGAAACAGCAAATGCTCATTTTAGGCCAAAATGCATTGAAATCAATGAAAACAGCAAAAGCGCATACTTTGCAATATCTTCTCTTGTAGCAAACACAGACAGCTCAAAATTACATACAATGTGTTGATGAACAAGGCCCACAAATGTGATGTGAAATGGTTTTTCTCCCATTTTGCATTTAAGAGAAAACAGTGAATGCTCGTTTTAGTCCAAAATGCTTTGAAACCAATGGAAACAGCAAAAGTGCATACTTTGCCATATCTCCTCTTGTAGAAAATACAGACAGCTCAAAATTTCATACATTGTGTTGAAGACCAAGGCCCACAAATGTGATGTGAAATGAATTTTCTCCCATGTTGCGTTTAGGAAAAAACAGCAAATGCACGTTTTAGGCCAAAATTCATTGAAATGAATGGAAACAGCAAAAGTGCATACTTTGCGATATATCCTCTTGTAGCAAACACAGACAGCTCAAAATTAAACACAATGTGTTGAAGTCCAAGGCCCACAAATGTGATGCGTAATGTTTTTTCTCCCATGTTGCGTTTAGGAGAAAACAGCAAATGCACGTTTTAGGCCAAAATGCATTGAAATCAATGGAAACAGCAAAAGTGCATACTTTGCCATATCTTCTCTTGTAGCAAACACAGACAGCTCTAAATTTCACACATTGTGTTGAAGACCAAGGCCCACAAATGTGATGTGAAATGGTTTTTCTCCCATGCTGCGTTTAATAGAAAACAGCAACTGATCATTTTAGTCCAAAATGCATTGAAATCAATGGAAACAGCAAAAGCGCACACTCTGCGATATCTCCTCTTGCCATATCTCTCTTGTAGCAAACACAGACAGCTCAAAATTAAACACAATGTGTTGAAGACGAAGGCCCACAAATGTGATGTGAATTGTTTTTACTCCCCTGTTGCATTTAAGAGAAAACAACAAATGCTCATTTAAGGCCAAAATGCATTGAAATCAATGGAAACAGCAAAAGCGCATGCTTTGCGATATCTCCTCTTGTAGCAAACACAGAGGGCTCAAAATTACACACAATGTGTTGAAGAACAACGCCCACAAATGTGATGTGAAATGGTTTTTCTCCCATGTTGCATTTAAGAGAAAACAGCAAATGCTCTATATTACACACAATGTGTTGAAGAACAAGGCCCACAAATGTGATGTGAAATGGTTTTTCTCCCATGTTGCGTTTAAGAGAAAATAGCAATGCTCAAAATGCTTTGAAATCAATGGAAATAGCAAAAGCTCATACTTTGCGATATCTCCGCTTGTAGCAAACACAGACAGCTCTAAATTACACACAATGTGTTGAAGACCAAGGCCCAGTGATGTGAAATAGTATTTCTCCCTTGTTGCGTTTAAGAGGAAGCCGCTAATGCTCGTTTTAGGCCAAAATGCATTGAAGTCAAAGGAAACAGCAAAGGCGCATACTTAGCCATATCTCCTCTTGTAGCAAACACAGACAGCACAAAATTACACACAATGTGTTGAAGAACAAGGCCCACAAATGTGATGTGAAATGGTTTTTCTCCCATGTTGCGTTTAAGAAAAAACAGTAAATGCTCAAAATTACACACAATGTGTTGAAGAACAAGGCCCACAAATGTGATGTGAAATGGTTTTTCTCCCATGTTGCGTTTAAGAGTAAACAGCAACAGCTCGTTTTAGGCCAAAATGCATTGAAATCAAAGGAAACAGCAAAAGCGCACACTCTGCGATATCTCCTCTTGCCATATCTCTCTTGTAGCAAACACAGACAGCTCAAAATTAAACACAATGTGTTGAAGACGAAGGCCCACAAATGTGATGTGAATTGTTTTTACTCCCCTGTTGCGTTTAAGAGAAAACAACAAATGCTCATTTAAGGCCAAAATGCATTGAAATCAATGGAAACAGCAAAAGCGCATGCTTTGCGATATCTCCTCTTGTAGCAAACACAGACAGCTCAAAATTACATACAATGTGTTGATGAACAAGGCCCACAAATGTGATGTGAAATGGTTTTTCTCCCATTTTTCGTTTAAGAGAAAACAGTGAATGCTCGTTTTAGTCCAAAATGCTTTGAAACCAATGGAAACAGCAAAAGTGCATACTTTGCCATATCTCCTCTTGTAGAAAATACAGACAGCTCAAAATTTCATACATTGTGTTGAAGACCAAGGCCCACAAATGTGATGTGAAATGAATTTTCTCCCATGTTGCAATTAGGAAAAAACAGCAAATGCACGTTTTAGGCCAAAATTCATTGAAATGAATGGAAACAGCAAAAGTGCATACTTTGCAATATATCCTCTTGTAGCAAACACAGACAGCTCAAAATTAAACACAATGTGTTGAAGTCCAAGGCCCACAAATGTGATGTGAAATGTTTTTTCTCCCATGTTGCGTTTAGGTGAAAACAGCAAATGCACGTTTTAGGCCAAAATGCATTGATATCAATGGAAACTGCAAAAGTGCATACTTTGCGATATCTCCTCTTGTAGCAAACACAGACAGGTCAAAGTTACACACAATGTGTTGAAGACCAAGGCCCACAAATGTGATGTGAAATGGTTTTTCTCCCATGTTGCGTTTAAGAGAAAACCGCAAATGCTCGTTTTAGGCCAAATGCTTTGAAACCAATGGAAACAGCAAAAGTGCATACTTTGCCATATCTTCTCTTGTAGCAAACACAGACAGCTCTAAATTTCACACATTGTGTTGAAGATCAAGGCCCACAAATGTGATGTGAAATGATTTTTATCCAATTTTGCGATTAGGAGAAAACAGCAAATGCTCATTTTAGGCCAAAATGCATAGAAATCAATTGAAACAGCAAAAGTGCATATTTTGCGATATCTCCTCTTGTAGCAAACACACACAGCTCAAAATTAAACACAATGTGTTGAAGACCAAGGCCCACAAATGTGATGTGAAATGGTTTTTCTCCCATGCTGCGTTTAATAGAAAACAGCAACTGCTCATTTTAGTCCAAAATGCATTGAAATCAATGGAAACAGCAAAAGCGCACACTCTGCGATATCTCCTCTTGCCATATCTCTCTTGTAGCAAACACAGACAGCTCAAAATTAAACACAATGTGTTGAAGACGAAGGCCCACAAATGTGATGTGAATTGTTTTTACTCCCCTGTTGCGTTTAATAGAAAACAACAAATGCTCATTTAAGGCCAAAATGCATTGAAATCAATGGAAACAGCAAAAGCGCATGCTTTGCGATATCTCCTCTTGTAGCAAACACAGAGGGCTCAAAATTACACACAATGTGTTGAAGATCAACGCCCACAAATGTGATGTGAAATGGTTTTTCTCCCATGTTGCATTTAAGAGAAAACAGCAAATGCTCTATATTACGCACAATGTGTTGAAGAACAAGGCCCACAAATGTGATGTGAAATGGTTTTTCTCCCATGTTGCGTTTAAGAGAAAATAGCAATGCTCAAAATGCTTTGAAATCAATGGAAATAGCAAAAGCTCATACTTTGCGATATCTCCGCTTGTAGCAAACACAGACAGCTCTAATTTACACACAATGTGTTGAAGACCAAGGCCCAGTGATGTGAAATAGTATTTCTCCCTTGTTGCGTTTAAGAGGAAACAGCTAATGCTCGTTTTAGGCCAAAATGCATTGATGTCAAAGGAAACAGCAAAAGCGCATACGTAGCCATATCTCCTCTTGTAGCAAACACAGACAGCACAAAATTACACACAATGTGTTGAAGAACAAGGCCCACAAATGTGATGTGAAATGGTTTTTCTCCCATGTTGCATTTAAGAAAAAACAGTAAATGCTCAAAATTACACACAATGTGTTGAAGAACAAGGCCCACAAATGTGATGTGAATTGGTTTTTCTCCCATGTTGCGTTTAAGAGTAAACAGCAACAGCTCGTTTTAGGCCAAAATGCATTGAAATCAATGGAAACAGCAAAAGCGCACACTCTGCAATATCTCCTCTTGCCATATCTCTCTTGTAGCAAACACAGACAGCTCAAAATTACACACAATGTGTTGAAGACCAAGGCTCACAAATGTGATGTGAATTGTTTTTTTCTCCCATGTTGCATTTAAGAGAAAACAGCAAATGCTCATTTAAGGCCAAAATGCATTGAGATCAATGAAAACAGCAAAAGCGCATGCTTTGCGATATTTCCTCTTGTAGCAAACACAGAGGGCTCAATATTACATACAATGTGTTGAAGACCAAGCCACACAAATTTTAAGTGAAAAGGTTTTTCTCCCATGTTGCATTTAAGAGAAAACAGCAAAATAGCCAAAATGCATTGAAACCAATGGAAACAGCAAAAGTGCAATCTTTGTGATATCTCCTCTTGTAGCACACACAGACAGCTCAAAATTAAACACAATGTGTTGAAGACCAAGGCCCACAAATGTGATGTGAAATAGTTTTTCTCCCATGTTGCGTTTAAGAGAAAACAGCAAATTCTCGTTTTAGGCCAAAATGCATTGAAATCAATGGAAACAGCAAAAGTGCATTCTTTGTGATGTCTCCTTTTGTAGCAAACACAGAAAGCTCAAAATTACACAAAATGTGTTGAAGACCATGGCTCACAAATGTGATGTGAAATGGTTTTTCTCCCATGTTGCGTTTAAAAGGAAACAGCAAATGCTCATTTTAGGCCAAAATGCATTGAAATCAATGAAAACAGCAAAAGCGCATACTTTGCAATATCTCCTCTTGTAGCAAACACAGACAGCTCAAAATTACATACAATGTGTTGATGAACAAGGCCCACAAATGTGATGTGAAATGGTTTTTCTCCCATTTTGCATTTAAGAGAAAACAGTGAATGCTCGTTTTAGTCCAAAATGCTTTGAAACCAATGGAAACAGCAAAAGTGCATACTTTGCCATATCTCCTCTTGTAGAAAATACAGACAGCTCAAAATTTCATACATTGTGTTGAAGACCAAGGCCCACAAATGTGATGTGAAATGAATTTTCTCCCATGTTGCGTTTAGGAAAAAACAGCAAATGCACGTTTTAGGCCAAAATTCATTGAAATGAATGGAAACAGCAAAAGTGCATACTTTGCGATATATCCTCTTGTAGCAAACACAGACAGCTCAAAATTAAACACAATGTGTTGAAGTCCAAGGCCCACAAATGTGATGCGTAATGTTTTTTCTCCCATGTTGCGTTTAGGAGAAAACAGCAAATGCACGTTTTAGGCCAAAATGCATTGAAATCAATGGAAACAGCAAAAGTGCATACTTTGCCATATCTTCTCTTGTAGCAAACACAGACAGCTCTAAATTTCACACATTGTGTTGAAGACCAAGGCCCACAAATGTGATGTGAAATGGTTTTTCTCCCATGCTGCATTTAATAGAAAACAGCAACTGATCATTTTAGTCCAAAATGCATTGAAATCAATGGAAACAGCAAAAGCGCACACTCTGCGATATCTCCTCTTGCCATATCTCTCTTGTAGCAAACACAGACAGCTCAAAATTAAACACAATGTGTTGAAGACGAAGGCCCACAAATGTGATGTGAATTGTTTTTACTCCCCTGTTGCGTTTAAGAGAAAACAACAAATGCTCATTTAAGGCCAAAATGCATTGAAATCAATGGAAACAGCAAAAGCGCATGCTTTGCGATATCTCCTCTTGTAGCAAACACAGAGGGCTCAAAATTACACACAATGTGTTGAAGAACAACGCCCACAAATGTGATGTGAAATGGTTTTTCTCCCATGTTGCATTTAAGATAAAACAGCAAATGCTCTATATTACACACAATGTGTTGAAGAACAAGGCCCACAAATGTGATGTGAAATGGTTTTTCTCCCATGTTGCGTTTAAGAGAAAATAGCAATGCTCAAAATGCTTTGAAATCAATGGAAATAGCAAAAGCTCATACTTTGCGATATCTCCGCTTGTAGCAAACACAGACAGCTCTAAATTACACACAATGTGTTGAAGACCAAGGCCCAGTGATGTGAAATAGTATTTCTCCCTTGTTGCGTTTAAGAGGAAGCCGCTAATGCTCGTTTTAGGCCAAAATGCATTGAAGTCAAAGGAAACAGCAAAAGCGCATACTTAGCCATATCTCCTCTTGTAGCAAACACAGACAGCACAAAATTACACACAATGTGTTGAAGAACAAGGCCCACAAATGTGATGTGAAATGGTTTTTCTCCCATGTTGCGTTTAAGAAAAAACAGTAAATGCTCAAAATTACACACAATGTGTTGAAGAACAAGGCCCACAAATGTGATGTGAAATGGTTTTTCTCCCATGTTGCGTTTAAGAGTAAACAGCAACAGCTCGTTTTAGGCCAAAATGCATTGAAATCAAAGGAAACAGCAAAAGCGCACACTCTGCGATATCTCCTCTTGCCATATCTCTCTTGTAGCAAACACAGACAGCTCAAAATTAAACACAATGTGTTGAAGACGAAGGCCCACAAATGTGATGTGAATTGTTTTTACTCACCTGTTGCGTTTAAGAGAAAACAACAAATGCTCATTTAAGGCCAAAATGCATTGAAATCAATGGAAACAGCAAAAGCGCATGCTTTGCGATATCTCCTCTTGTAGCAAACACAGAGGGCTCAAAATTACACACAATGTGTTGAAGAACAACGCCCACAAATGTGATGTGAAATGGTTTTTCTCCCATGTTGCATTTAAGAGAAAACAGCAAATGCTCTATATTACGCACAAAGTGTTGAAGAACAAGGCCCACAAATGTGATGTGTAATGGTTTTTCTCCCATGTTGCGTTTAAGAGAAAATAGCAATGCTCAAAATGCTTTGAAATCAATGGAAATAGCAAAAGCTCATACTTTGCGATATCTCCACTTGTAGCAAACACAGACAGCTCTAAATTACACACAATGTGTTGAAGACCAAGGCCCAGTGATGTGAAATAGTATTTCTCCCTTGTTGCGTTTAAGAGGAAACAGCTAATGCTCGTTTTAGGCCAAAATGCATTGAAGTCAAAGGAAACAGCAAAAGCGCATACTTAGCCATATCTCCTCTTGTAGCAAACACAGACAGCACAAAATTACACACAATGTGTTGAAGAACGAGGCCCACAAATGTGATGTGAAATGGTTTTACTCCCATGTTGCGTTTAAGAAAAAACAGTAAATGCTCAAAATTACACACAATGTGTTGAAGACCAAGGCTCACAAATGTGATGTGAATTGTTTTTATCTCCCATGTTGCATTTAAGAGAAAACAGCAAATGCTCATTTAAGGCCAAAATGCATTGAGATCAATGAAAACAGCAAAAGCGCATGCTTTGCGATATTTCCTCTTGTAGCAAACACAGAGGGCTCAATATTACACACAATGTGTTGAAGACCAAGCCACACAAATGTTAAGTGAAAAGGTTTTTCTCCCATGTTGCATTTAAGAGAAAACAGCAAAATAGCCAAAATGCATTGAAACCAATGGAAACAGCAAAAGTGCAATCTTTGTGATATCTCCTCTTGTAGCACACACAGACAGCTCAAAATTAAACACAATGTGTTGAAGACCAAGGCCCACAAATGTGATGTGAAATAGTTTTTCTCCCATGTTGCGTTTAAGAGAAAACAGCAAATGCTCGTTTTAGGCCAAAATGCATTGAAATCAATGGAAACAGCAAAAGCGCATTCTTTGTGATGTCTCCTTTTGTAGCAAACACAGAAAGCTCAAAACTACACACAATGTGTTGAAGACCATGGCTCACAAATGTGATGTGAAATGGTTTTTCTCCCATGTTGCGTTTAAAAGGAAACAGCAAATGCTCATTTTAGGCCAAAATGCATTGAAATCAATGAAAACAGCAAAAGCGCATACTTTGCAATATCTCCTCTTGTAGCAAACACAGACAGCTCAAAATTACATACAATGTGTTGATGAACAAGGCCCACAAATGTGATGTGAAATGGTTTTTCTCCCATTTTGCGTTTAAGAGAAAACAGTGAATGCTCGTTTTAGTCCAAAATGCTTAGAAACCAATGGAAACAGCAAAAGTGCATACTTTGCCATATCTCCTCTTGTAGAAAATACAGACAGCTCAAAATTTCATACATTGTGTTGAAGACCAAGGCCCACAAATGTGATGTGAAATGAATTTTCTCCCGGGTTGCGTTTAGGAAAAAACAGCAAATGCACGTTTTAGGCCAAAATTCATTGAAATGAATGGAAACAGCAAAAGTGCATACTTTGCGATATATCCTCTTGTAGCAAACACAGACAGCTCAAAATTAAACACAATGTGTTGAAGTCCAAGGCCCACAAATGTGATGCGAAATGTTTTTTCCCCCATGTTGCGTTTAGGAGAAAACAGCAAATGCACGTTTTAGGCCAAAATGCATTGAAATCAATGGAAACAGCAAAAGTGCATACTTTGCGATATCTCCTCTTGTAGCAAACACAGACAGGTCAAAGTTACACACAATGTGATGAAGACCAAGGCCCACAAATGTGATGTGAAATGGTTTTTCTCCCATGTTGCGTTTAAGAGAAAACCGCAAATGCTCGTTTTAGGCCAAAATGCTTTGAAACCAATGGAAACAGCAAAAGTGCATACTTTGCCATATCTTCTCTTGTAGCAAACACAGACAGCTCTAAATTTCACACATTGTGTTGAAGACCAAGGCCCACAAATGTGATGTGAAATGATTTTTATCCAATTTTGCGATTAGGAGAAAACAGCAAATGCTCATTTTAGGCCAAAATGCATAGAAATCAATTGAAACAGCAAAAGTGCATATTTTGCGATATCTCCTCTTGTAGCAAACACAGACAGCTCAAAATTAAACACAATGTGTTGAAGACCAAGGCCCACAAATGTGATGTGAAATGGTTTTTCTCCCATGTTACGTTTAAGAGAAAACCGCAAATGCTCGTTTTAGGCCAAATGCTTTGAAACCAATGGAAACAGCAAAAGTGCATACTTTGCCATATCTTCTCTTGTAGCAAACACAGACAGCTCTAAATTTCACACATTGTGTTGAAGACCAAGGCCCACAAATGTGATGTGAAATGATTTTTATCCAATTTTGCGATTAGGAGAAAACAGCAAATGCTCATTTTAGGCCAAAATGCATAGAAATCAATTGAAACAGCAAAAGTGCATATTTTGCGATATCTCCTCTTGTAGCAAACAAAGACAGCTCAAAATTAAACACAATGTGTTGAAGACCAAGGCCCACAAATGTGATGTGAAATGGTTTTTCTCCCATGCTGCGTTTAATAGAAAACAGCAACTGCTCATTTTAGTCCAAAATGCATTGAAATCAATGGAAACAGCAAAAGCGCACACTCTGCGATATCTCCTCTTGCCATATCTCTCTTGTAGCAAACACAGACAGCTCAAAATTAAACACAATGTGTTGAAGACGAAGGCCCACAAATGTGATGTGAATTGTTTTTACTCCCCTGTTGCGTTTAAGAGAAAACAACAAATGCTCATTTAAGGCCAAAATGCATTGAAATCAATGGAAACAGCAAAAGCGCATGCTTTGCGATATCTCCTCTTGTAGCAAACACAGAGGGCTCAAAATTACACACAATGTGTTGAAGATCAACGCCCACAAATGTGATGTGAAATGGTTTTTCTCCCATGTTGCATTTAAGAGAAAACAGCAAATGCTCTATATTACGCACAATGTGTTGAAGAACAAGGCCCACAAATGTGATGTGAAATGGTTTTTCTCCCATGTTGCGTTTAAGAGAAAATAGCAATGCTCAAAATGCTTTGATATCAATGGAAATAGCAAAAGCTCATACTTTGCGATATCTCCGCTTGTAGCAAACACAGACAGCTCTAAATTACACACAATGTGTTGAAGACCAAGGCCCAGTGATGTGAAATAGTATTTCTCCCTTGTTGCGTTTAAGAGGAAACAGCTAATGCTCGTTTTAGGCCAAAATGCATTGAAGTCAAAGGAAACAGCAAAAGCGCATACGTAGCCATATCTCCTCTTGTAGCAAACACAGACAGCACAAAATTACACACAATGTGTTGAAGAACAAGGCCCACAAATGTGATGTGAAATGGTTTTTCTCCCATGTTGCATTTAAGAAAAAACAGTAAATGCTCAAAATTACACACAATGTGTTGAAGAACAAGGCCCACAAATGTGATGTGAAATGGTTTTTCTCCCATGTTGCGTTTAAGAGTAAACAGCAACAGCTCGTTTTAGGCCAAAATGCATTGAAATCAATGGAAACAGCAAAAGCGCACACTCTGCAATATCTCCTCTTGCCATATCTCTCTTGTAGCAAACACAGACAGCTCAAAATTACACACAATGTGTTGAAGACCAAGGCTCACAAATGTGATGTGAATTGTTTTTTTCTCCCATGTTGCATTTAAGAGAAAACAGCAAATGCTCATTTAAGGCCAAAATGCATTGAGATCAATGAAAACAGCAAAAGCGCATGCTTTGCGATATTTCCTCTTGTAGCAAACACAGAGGGCTCAATATTACATACAATGTGTTGAAGACCAAGCCACACAAATGTTAAGTGAAAAGGTTTTTCTCCCATTTGCATTTAAGAGAAAACAGCAAAATAGCCAAAATGCATTGAAACCAATGGAAACAGCAAAAGTGCAATCTTTGTGATATCTCCTCTTGTAGCACACAGACAGCTCAAAATTAAACACAATGTGTTGAAGACCAAGGCCCACAAATGTGATGTGAAATAGTTTTTCTCCCATGTTGCGTTTAAGAGAAAACAGCAAATTCTCGTTTTAGGCCAAAATGCATTGAAATCAATGGAAACAGCAAAAGTGCATTCTTTGTGATGTCTCCTTTTGTAGCAAACACAGAAAGCTCAAAATTACACACAATGTGTTGAAGACCATGGCTCACAAATGTGATGTGAAATGGTTTTTCTCCCATGTTGCGTTTAAAAGGAAACAGCAAATGCTCATTTTAGGCCAAAATGCATTGAATTCAATGAAAACAGCAAAAGCGCATACTTTGCAATATCTCCTCTTGTAGCAAACACAGACAGCTCAAAATTACATACAATGTGTTGATGAACAAGGCCCACAAATGTGATGTGAAATGGTTTTTCTCCCATTTTGCATTTAAGAGAAAACAGTGAATGCTCGTTTTAGTCCAAAATGCTTTGAAACCAATGGAAACAGCAAAAGTGCATACTTTGCCATATCTCCTCTTGTAGAAAATACAGACAGCTCAAAATTTCATACATTGTGTTGAAGACCAAGGCCCACAAATGTGATGTGAAATGAATTTTCTCCCATGTTGCGTTTTGGAAAAAACAGCAAATGCACGTTTTAGGCCAAAATTCATTGAAATGAATGGAAACAGCAAAAGTGCATACTTTGCGATATATCCTCTTGTAGCAAACACAGACAGCTCAAAATTAAACACAATGTGTTGAAGTCCAAGGCCCACAAATGTGATGCGTAATGTTTTTTCTCCCATGTTGCGTTTAGGAGAAAACAGCAAATGCACGTTTTAGGCCAAAATGCATTGAAATCAATGGAAACAGCAAAAGTGCATACTTTGCCATATCTTCTCTTGTAGCAAACACAGACAGCTCTAAATTTCACACATTGTGTTGAAGACCAAGGCCCACAAATGTGATGTGAAATGATTTTTATCCAATTTTGCGATTAGGAGAAAACAGCAAATGCTCATTTTAGGCCAAAATGCATAGAAATCAATTGAAACAGCAAAAGTGCATATTTTGCGATATCTCCTCTTGTAGCAAACACAGACAGCTCAAAATTAAACACAATGTGTTGAAGACCAAGGCCCACAAATGTGATGTGAAATGGTTTTTCTCCCATGCTGCGTTTAATAGAAAACAGCAACTGATCATTTTAGTCCAAAATGCATTGAAATCAATGGAAACAGCAAAAGCGCACACTCTGCGATATCTCCTCTTGCCATATCTCTCTTGTAGCAAACACAGACAGCTCAAAATTAAACACAATGTGTTGAAGACGAAGGCCCACAAATGTGATGTGAATTGTTTTTACTCCCCTGTTGCGTTTAAGAGAAAACAACAAATGCTCATTTAAGGCCAAAATGCATTGAAATCAATGGAAACAGCAAAAGCGCATGCTTTGCGATATCTCCTCTTGTAGCAAACACAGAGGGCTCAAAATTACACACAATGTGTTGAAGAACAATGCCCACAAATGTGATGTGAAATGGTTTTTCTCCCATGTTGCATTTAAGAGAAAACAGCAAATGCTCTATATTACACACAATGTGTTGAAGAACAAGGCCCACAAATGTGATGTGAAATGGTTTTTCTCCCATGTTGCGTTTAAGAGAAAATAGCAATGCTCAAAATGCTTTGAAATCAATGGAAATAGCAAAAGCTCATACTTTGCGATATCTCCGCTTGTAGCAAACACAGACAGCTCTAAATTACACACAATGTGTTGAAGACCAAGGCCCAGTGATGTGAAATAGTATTTCTCCCTTGTTGCGTTTAAGAGGAAGCCGCTAATGCTCGTTTTAGGCCAAAATGCATTGAAGTCAAAGGAAACAGCAAAAGCGCATACTTAGCCATATCTCCTCTTGTAGCAAACACTGACAGCACAAAATTACACACAATGTGTTGAAGAACAAGGCCCACAAATGTGATGTGAAATGGTTTTTCTCCCATGTTGCGTTTAAGAAAAAACAGTAAATGCTCAAAATTACACACAATGTGTTGAAGAACAAGGCCCACAAATGTGATGTGAAATGGTTTTTCTCCCATGTTGCATTTAAGAGTAAACAGCAACAGCTCGTTTTAGGCCAAAATGCATTGAAATCAAAGGAAACAGCAAAAGCGCACACTCTGCGATATCTCCTCTTGCCATATCTCTCTTGTAGCAAACACAGACAGCTCAAAATTAAACACAATGTGTTGAAGACGAAGGCCCACAAATGTGATGTGAATTGTTTTTACTCCCCTGTTGCGTTTAAGAGAAAACAACAAATGCTCATTTAAGGCCAAAATGCATTGAAATCAATGGAAACAGCAAAAGCGCATGCTTTGCGATATCTCCTCTTGTAGCAAACACAGAGGGCTCAAAATTACACACAATGTGTTGAAGAACAACGCCCACAAATGTGATGTGAAATGGTTTTTCTCCCATGTTGCATTTAAGAGAAAACAGCAAATGCTCTATATTACGCACAAAGTGTTGAAGAACAAGGCCCACAAATGTGATGTGTAATGGTTTTTCTCCCATGTTGCGTTTAAGAGAAAATAGCAATGCTCAAAATGCTTTGAAATCAATGGAAATAGCAAAAGCTCATACTTTGCGATATCTCCACTTGTAGCAAACACAGACAGCTCTAAATTACACACAATGTGTTGAAGACCAAGGCCCAGTGATGTGAAATAGTATTTCTCCCTTGTTGCGTTTAAGAGGAAACAGCTAATGCTCGTTTTAGGCCAAAATGCATTGAAGTCAAAGGAAACAGCAAAAGCGCATACTTAGCCATATCTCCTCTTGTAGCAAACACAGACAGCACAAAATTACACACAATGTGTTGAAGAACGAGGCCCACAAATGTGATGTGAAATGGTTTTACTCCCATGTTGCGTTTAAGAAAAAACAGTAAATGCTCAAAATTACACACAATGTGTTGAAGAACAAGGCCCACAAATGTGATGTGAAATGGTTTTTCTCCCATGTTGCGTTTAAGAGTAAACAGCAACAGCTCGTTTTAGGCCAAAATGCTTTGAAATCAATGGAAACAGCAAAAGCGCACACTCTGCGATATCTCCTCTTGCCATATCTCTCTTGTAGCAAACACAGACAGCTCAAAATTACACAAAATGTGTTGAAGACCAAGGCTCACAAATGTGATGTGAATTGTTTTTATCTCCCATGTTGCATTTAAGAGAAAACAGCAAATGCTCATTTAAGGCCAAAATGCATTGAGATCAATGAAAACAGCAAAAGTGCATGCTTTGCGATATTTCCTCTTGTAGCAAACACAGAGGGCTCAAAATTACACACAATGTGTTGAAGAACAATGCCCACAAATGTGATGTGAAATGGTTTTTCTCCCATGTTGCATTTAAGAGAAAACAGCAAATGCTCTATATTACACACAATGTGTTGAAGAACAAGGCCCACAAATGTGATGTGAAATGGTTTTTCTCCCATGTTGCGTTTAAGAGAAAATAGCAATGCTCAAAATGCTTTGAAATCAATGGAAATAGCAAAAGCTCATACTTTGCGATATCTCCGCTTGTAGCAAACACAGACAGCTCTAAATTACACACAATGTGTTGAAGACCAAGGCCCAGTGATGTGAAATAGTATTTCTCCCTTGTTGCGTTTAAGAGGAAGCCGCTAATGCTCGTTTTAGGCCAAAATGCATTGAAGTCAAAGGAAACAGCAAAAGCGCATACTTAGCCATATCTCCTCTTGTAGCAAACACTGACAGCACAAAATTACACACAATGTGTTGAAGAACAAGGCCCACAAATGTGATGTGAAATGGTTTTTCTCCCATGTTGCGTTTAAGAAAAAACAGTAAATGCTCAAAATTACACACAATGTGTTGAAGAACAAGGCCCACAAATGTGATGTGAAATGGTTTTTCTCCCATGTTGCATTTAAGAGTAAACAGCAACAGCTCGTTTTAGGCCAAAATGCATTGAAATCAAAGGAAACAGCAAAAGCGCACACTCTGCGATATCTCCTCTTGCCATATCTCTCTTGTAGCAAACACAGACAGCTCAAAATTAAACACAATGTGTTGAAGACGAAGGCCCACAAATGTGATGTGAATTGTTTTTACTCCCCTGTTGCGTTTAAGAGAAAACAACAAATGCTCATTTAAGGCCAAAATGCATTGAAATCAATGGAAACAGCAAAAGCGCATGCTTTGCGATATCTCCTCTTGTAGCAAACACAGAGGGCTCAAAATTACACACAATGTGTTGAAGAACAACGCCCACAAATGTGATGTGAAATGGTTTTTCTCCCATGTTGCATTTAAGAGAAAACAGCAAATGCTCTATATTACGCACAAAGTGTTGAAGAACAAGGCCCACAAATGTGATGTGTAATGGTTTTTTCTCCCATGTTGCGTTTAAGAGAAAATAGCAATGCTCAAAATGCTTTGAAATCAATGGAAATAGCAAAAGCTCATACTTTGCGATATCTCCACTTGTAGCAAACACAGACAGCTCTAAATTACACACAATGTGTTGAAGACCAAGGCCCAGTGATGTGAAATAGTATTTCTCCCTTGTTGCGTTTAAGAGGAAACAGCTAATGCTCGTTTTAGGCCAAAATGCATTGAAGTCAAAGGAAACAGCAAAAGCGCATACTTAGCCATATCTCCTCTTGTAGCAAACACAGACAGCACAAAATTACACACAATGTGTTGAAGAACGAGGCCCACAAATGTGATGTGAAATGGTTTTACTCCCATGTTGCGTTTAAGAAAAAACAGTAAATGCTCAAAATTACACACAATGTGTTGAAGAACAAGGCCCACAAATGTGATGTGAAATGGTTTTTCTCCCATGTTGCGTTTAAGAGTAAACAGCAACAGCTCGTTTTAGGCCAAAATGCTTTGAAATCAATGGAAACAGCAAAAGCGCACACTCTGCGATATCTCCTCTTGCCATATCTCTCTTGTAGCAAACACAGACAGCTCAAAATTACACACAATGTGTTGAAGACCAAGGCTCACAAATGTGATGTGAATTGTTTTTATCTCCCATGTTGCATTTAAGAGAAAACAGCAAATGCTCATTTAAGGCCAAAATGCATTGAGATCAATGAAAACAGCAAAAGTGCATGCTTTGCGATATTTCCTCTTGTAGCAAACACAGAGGGCTCAATATTACACACAATGTGTTGAAGACCAAGCCACACAAATGTTAAGTGAAAAGGTTTTTCTCCCATGTTGCATTTAAGAGAAAACAGCAAAATAGCCAAAATGCATTGAAACCAATGGAAATAGCAAAAGTGCAATCTTTGTGATATCTCCTCTTGTAGCACACACAGACAGCTCAAAATTAAACACAATGTGTTGAAGACCAAGGCCCACAAATGTGATGTGAAATAGTTTTTCTCCCATGTTGCGTTTAAGAGAAAACAGCAAATGCTCGTTTTAGGCCAAAATGCATTGAAATAAATGGAAACAGCAAAAGCGCATGCTTTGCGATATCTCCTCTTGTAGCAAACACAGAGGGCTCAAAATTACACACAATGTGTTGAAGATCAACGCCCACAAATGTGATGTGAAATGGTTTTTCTCCCATGTTGCATTTAAGAGAAAACAGCAAATGCTCTATATTACGCACAATGTGTTGAAGAACAAGGCCCACAAATGTGATGTGAAATGGTTTTTCTCCCATGTTGCGTTTAAGAGAAAATAGCAATGCTCAAAATGCTTTGATATCAATGGAAATAGCAAAAGCTCATACTTTGCGATATCTCCGCTTGTAGCAAACACAGACAGCTCTAAATTACACACAATGTGTTGAAGACCAAGGCCCAGTGATGTGAAATAGTATTTCTCCCTTGTTGCGTTTAAGAGGAAACAGCTAATGCTCGTTTTAGGCCAAAATGCATTGAAGTCAAAGGAAACAGCAAAAGCGCATACGTAGCCATATCTCCTCTTGTAGCAAACACAGACAGCACAAAATTACACACAATGTGTTGAAGAACAAGGCCCACAAATGTGATGTGAAATGGTTTTTCTCCCATGTTGCATTTAAGAAAAAACAGTAAATGCTCAAAATTACACACAATGTGTTGAAGAACAAGGCCCACAAATGTGATGTGAAATGGTTTTTCTCCCATGTTGCGTTTAAGAGTAAACAGCAACAGCTCGTTTTAGGCCAAAATGCATTGAAATCAATGGAAACAGCAAAAGCGCACACTCTGCAATATCTCCTCTTGCCATATCTCTCTTGTAGCAAACACAGACAGCTCAAAATTACACACAATGTGTTGAAGACCAAGGCTCACAAATGTGATGTGAATTGTTTTTTTCTCCCATGTTGCATTTAAGAGAAAACAGCAAATGCTCATTTAAGGCCAAAATGCATTGAGATCAATGAAAACAGCAAAAGCGCATGCTTTGCGATATTTCCTCTTGTAGCAAACACAGAGGGCTCAATATTACATACAATGTGTTGAAGACCAAGCCACACAAATGTTAAGTGAAAAGGTTTTTCTCCCATTTGCATTTAAGAGAAAACAGCAAAATAGCCAAAATGCATTGAAACCAATGGAAACAGCAAAAGTGCAATCTTTGTGATATCTCCTCTTGTAGCACACACAGACAGCTCAAAATTAAACACAATGTGTTGAAGACCAAGGCCCACAAATGTGATGTGAAATAGTTTTTCTCCCATGTTGCGTTTAAGAGAAAACAGCAAATTCTCGTTTTAGGCCAAAATGCATTGAGATCAATGGAAACAGCAAAAGTGCATTCTTTGTGATGTCTCCTTTTGTAGCAAACACAGAAAGCTCAAAATTACACACAATGTGTTGAAGACCATGGCTCACAAATGTGATGTGAAATGGTTTTTCTCCCATGTTGCGTTTAAAAGGAAACAGCAAATGCTCATTTTAGGCCAAAATGCATTGAAATCAATGAAAACAGCAAAAGCGCATACTTTGCAATATCTCCTCTTGTAGCAAACACAGACAGCTCAAAATTACATACAATGTGTTGATGAACAAGGCCCACAAATGTGATGTGAAATGGTTTTTCTCCCATTTTGCATTTAAGAGAAAACAGTGAATGCTCGTTTTAGTCCAAAATGCTTTGAAACCAATGGAAACAGCAAAAGTGCATACTTTGCCATATCTCCTCTTGTAGAAAATACAGACAGCTCAAAATTTCATACATTGTGTTGAAGACCAAGGCCCACAAATGTGATGTGAAATGAATTTTCTCCCATGTTGCGTTTAGGAAAAAACAGCAAATGCACGTTTTAGGCCAAAATTCATTGAAATGAATGGAAACAGCAAAAGTGCATACTTTGCGATATATCCTCTTGTAGCAAACACAGACAGCTCAAAATTAAACACAATGTGTTGAAGTCCAAGGCCCACAAATGTGATGCGTAATGTTTTTTCTCCCATGTTGCGTTTAGGAGAAAACAGCAAATGCACGTTTTAGGCCAAAATGCATTGAAATCAATGGAAACAGCAAAAGTGCATACTTTGCCATATCTTCTCTTGTAGCAAACACAGACAGCTCTAAATTTCACACATTGTGTTGAAGACCAAGGCCCACAAATGTGATGTGAAATGATTTTTATCCAATTTTGCGATTAGGAGAAAACAGCAAATGCTCATTTTAGGCCAAAATGCATAGAAATCAATTGAAACAGCAAAAGTGCATATTTTGCGATATCTCCTCTTGTAGCAAACACAGACAGCTCAAAATTAAACACAATGTGTTGAAGACCAAGGCCCACAAATGTGATGTGAAATGGTTTTTCTCCCATGCTGCGTTTAATAGAAAACAGCAACTGATCATTTTAGTCCAAAATGCATTGAAATCAATGGAAACAGAAAAAGCGCACACTCTGCGATATCTCCTCTTGCCATATCTCTCTTGTAGCAAACACAGACAGCTCAAAATTAAACACAATGTGTTGAAGACGAAGGCCCACAAATGTGATGTGAATTGTTTTTACTCCCCTGTTGCGTTTAAGAGAAAACAACAAATGCTCATTTAAGGCCAAAATGCATTGAAATCAATGGAAACAGCAAAAGCGCATGCTTTGCGATATCTCCTCTTGTAGCAAACACAGAGGGCTCAAAATTACACACAATGTGTTGAAGAACAACGCCCACAAATGTGATGTGAAATGGTTTTTCTCCCATGTTGCATTTAAGAGAAAACAGCAAATGCTCTATATTACACACAATGTGTTGAAGAACAAGGCCCACAAATGTGATGTGAAATGGTTTTTCTCCCATGTTGCGTTTAAGAGAAAATAGCAATGCTCAAAATGCTTTGAAATCAATGGAAATAGCAAAAGCTCATACTTTGCGATATCTCCGCTTGTAGCAAACACAGACAGCTCTAAATTACACACAATGTGTTGAAGACCAAGGCCCAGTGATGTGAAATAGTATTTCTCCCTTGTTGCGTTTAAGAGGAAACAGCTAATGCTCGTTTTAGGCCAAAATGCATTGAAGTCAAAGGAAACAGCAAAAGCGCATACTTAGCCATATCTCCTCTTGTAGCAAACACAGACAGCACAAAATTACACACAATGTGTTGAAGAACGAGGCCCACAAATGTGATGTGAAATGGTTTTACTCCCATGTTGCGTTTAAGAAAAAACAGTAAATGCTCAAAATTACACACAATGTGTTGAAGAACAAGGCCCACAAATGTGATGTGAAATGGTTTTTCTCCCATGTTGCGTTTAAGAGTAAACAGCAACAGCTCGTTTTAGGCCAAAATGCTTTGAAATCAATGGAAACAGCAAAAGCGCACACTCTGCGATATCTCCTCTTGCCATATCTCTCTTGTAGCAAACACAGACAGCTCAAAATTACACACAATGTGTTGAAGACCAAGGCTCACAAATGTGATGTGAATTGTTTTTATCTCCCATGTTGCATTTAAGAGAAAACAGCAAATGCTCATTTAAGGCCAAAATGCATTGAGATCAATGAAAACAGCAAAAGTGCATGCTTTGCGATATTTCCTCTTGTAGCAAACACAGAGGGCTCAATATTACACACAATGTGTTGAAGACCAAGCCACACAAATGTTAAGTGAAAAGGTTTTTCTCCCATGTTGCATTTAAGAGAAAACAGCAAAATAGCCAAAATGCATTGAAACCAATGGAAACAGCAAAAGTGCAATCTTTGTGATATCTCCTCTTGTAGCACACACAGACAGCTCAAAATTAAACACAATGTGTTGAAGACCAAGGCCCACAAATGTGATGTGAAATAGTTTTTCTCCCATGTTGCATTTAAGAGAAAACAGCAAATGCTCGTTTTAGGCCAAAATGCATTGAAATCAATGGAAACAGCAAAAGCGCATTCTTTGTGATGTCTCCTTTTGTAGCAAACACAGAAAGCTCAAAATTACACACAATGTGTTGAAGACCATGGCTCACAAATGTGATGTGAAATGGTTTTTCTCCCATGTTGCGTTTAAAAGGAAACAGCAAATGCTCATTTTAGGCCAAAATGCATTGAAATCAATGAAAACAGCAAAAGCGCATACTTTGCAATATCTCCTCTTGTAGCAAACACAGACAGCTCAAAATTACATACAATGTGTTGATGAACAAGGCCCACAAATGTGATGTGAAATGGTTTTTCTCCCATTTTGCGTTTAAGAGAAAACAGTGAATGCTCGTTTTAGTCCAAAATGCTTTGAAACCAATGGAAACAGCAAAAGTGCATACTTTGCCATATCTCCTCTTGTAGAAAATACAGACAGCTCAAAATTTCATACATTATGTTGAAGACCAAGGCCCACAAATGTGATGTGAAATGAATTTTCTCCCGTGTTGCGTTTAGGAAAAAACAGCAAATGCACGTTTTAGGCCAAAATTCATTGAAATGAATGGAAACAGCAAAAGTGCATACTTTGCGATATATCCTCTTGTAGCAAACACAGACAGCTCAAAATTAAACACAATGTGTTGAAGTCCAAGGCCCACAAATGTGATGCGAAATGTTTTTTCCCCCATGTTGCGTTTAGGAGAAAACAGCAAATGCACGTTTTAGGCCAAAATGCATTGAAATCAATGGAAACAGCAAAAGTGCATACTTTGCGATATCTCCTCTTGTAGCAAACACAGACAGGTCAAAGTTACACACAATGTGTTGAAGACCAAGGCCCACAAATGTGATGTGAAATGGTTTTTCTCCCATGTTGCGTTTAAGAGAAAACCGCAAATGCTCGTTTTAGGCCAAAATGCTTTGAAACCAATGGAAACAGCAAAAGTGCATACTTTGCCATATCTTCTCTTGTAGCAAACACAGACAGCTCTAAATTTCACACATTGTGTTGAAGACCAAGGCCCACAAATGTGATGTGAAATGATTTTTATCCAATTTTGCGATTAGGAGAAAACAGCAAATGCTCATTTTAGGCCAAAATGCATAGAAATCAATTGAAACAGCAAAAGTGCATATTTTGCGATATCTCCTCTTGTAGCAAACACAGACAGCTCAAAATTAAACACAATGTGTTGAAGACCAAGGCCCACAAATGTGATGTGAAATGGTTTTTCTCCCATGTTGCATTTAAGAGTAAACAGCAACAGCTCGTTTTAGGCCAAAATGCATTGAAATCAAAGGAAACAGCAAAAGCGCACACTCTGCGATATCTCCTCTTGCCATATCTCTCTTGTAGCAAACACAGACAGCTCAAAATTAAACACAATGTGTTGAAGACGAAGGCCCACAAATGTGATGTGAATTGTTTTTACTCCCCTGTTGCGTTTAAGAGAAAACAACAAATGCTCATTTAAGGCCAAAATACATTGAAATCAATGGAAACAGCAAAAGCGCATGCTTTGCGATATCTCCTCTTGTAGCAAACACAGAGGGCTCAAAATTACACACAATGTGTTGAAGAACAATGCCCACAAATGTGATGTGAAATGGTTTTTCTCCCATGTTTCATTTAAGAGAAAACAGCAAATGCTCTATATTACACACAATGTGTTGAAGAACAAGGCCCACAAATGTGATGTGAAATGGTTTTTCTCCCATGTTGCGTTTAAGAGAAAATAGCAATGCTCAAAATGCTTTGAAATCAATGGAAATAGCAAAAGCTCATACTTTGCGATATCTCCGCTTGTAGCAAACACAGACAGCTCTAAATTACACACAATGTGTTGAAGACCAAGGCCCAGTGATGTGAAATAGTATTTCTCCCTTGTTGCGTTTAAGAGGAAACAGCTAATGCTCGTTTTAGGCCAAAATGCATTGAAGTCAAAGGAAACAGCAAAAGCGCATACTTAGCCATATCTCCTCTTGTAGCAAACACAGACAGCACAAAATTACACACAATGTGTTGAAGAACAAGGCCCACAAATGTGATGTGAAATGGTTTTTCTCCCATGTTGCGTTTAAGAAAAAACAGTAAATGCTCAAAATTACACACAATGTGTTGAAGAACAAGGCCCACAAATGTGATGTGAAATGGTTTTTCTCCCATGTTGCGTTTAAGAGTAAACAGCAACAGCTCGTTTTAGGCCAAAATGCATTGAAATCAATGGAAACAGCAAAACCGCACACTCTGCGATATCTCCTCTTGCAATATCTCTCTTGTAGCAAACACAGACAGCTCAAAATTACACACAATGTGTTGAAGACCAAGGCTCACAAATGTGATGTGAATTGTTTTTTTCTCCCATGTTGCATTTAAGAGAAAACAGCAAATTCTCATTTAAGGCCAAAATGCATTGAGATCAATGAAAACAGCAAAAGCGCATGCTTTGCGATATTTCCTCTTGTAGCAAACACATAGGGCTCAATATTACACACAATGTGTTGAAGACCAAGCAACACAAATGTTAAGTGAAAAGGTTTTTCTCCCATGTTGCATTTAAGAGAAAACAGCAAAATAGCCAAAATGCATTGAAACCAATGGAAACAGCAAAAGTGCAATCTTTGTGATATCTCCTCTTGTAGCACACACAGACAGCTCAAAATTAAACACAATGTGTTGAAGACCAAGGCCCACAAATGTGATGTGAAATAGTTTTTCTCCCATGTTGCGTTTAAGAGAAAACAACAAATGCTCGTTGTAGGCCAAAATGCATTGAAATCAATGGAAACATCAAAAGCGCATTCTTTGTGATGTCTCCTTTTGTAGCAAACACAGAAAGCTCAAAATTACACACAATGTGTTGAAGACCATGGCTCACAAATGTGATGTGAAATGGTTTTTCTCCCATGTTGCGTTTAAAAGGAAACAGCAAATGCTCATTTTAGGCCAAAATGCATTGAAATCAATGAAAACAGCAAAAGCGCATACTTTGCAATATCTCCTCTTGTAGCAAACACAGACAGCTCAAAATTACATACAATGTGTTGATTAACAAGGCCCACAAATGTGATGTGAAATGGTTTTTCTCCCATTTTGCATTTAAGAGAAAACAGTGAATGCTCGTTTTAGTCCAAAATGCTTTGAAACCAATGGAAAAAGCAAAAGTGCATACTTTGCCATTTCTCCTCTTGTAGGAAATACAGACAGCTCAAAATTTCATACATTGTGTTGAAGACCAAGGCCCACAAATGTGATGTGAAATGAATTTTCTCCCATGTTGCGTTTAGGAAAAAACAGCAAATGCACGTTTTAGGCCAAAATTCATTGAAATGAAAGGAAACAGCAAAAGTGCATACTTTGCGATATATCCTCTTGTAGCAAACACAGACAGCTCAAAATTAAACACAATGTGTTGAAGTCCAAGGCCCACAAATGTGATGCGAAATGTTTTTTCTCCCATGTTGCGTTTAGGAGAAAACAGCAAATGCACGTTTTAGGCCAAAATGCATTGAAATCAATGGAAACAGCAAAAGTGCATACTTTGCGATATCTCCTCTTGTAGCAAACACAGACAGGTCAAAGTTACACACAATGTGTTGAAGACCAAGGCCCACAAATGTGATGTGAAATGGTTTTTCTCCCATGTTGCGTTTAAGAGAAAACCGCAAATGCTCGTTTTAGGCCAAAATGCTTTGAAACCAATGGAAACAGCAAAAGTGCATACTTTGCCATATCTTCTCTTGTAGCAAACACAGACAGCTCAAAATTTCACACATTGTGTTGAAGACTAAGGCCCACAAATGTGATGTGAAATGGTTTTTATCCAATTTTGCGATTATTAGAAAACAGCAAATGCTCATTTTAGGCCAAAATGCATAGAAATCAATTGAAACAGCAAAAGTGCATATTTTGCGATATCTCCTCTTGTAGCAAACACAGACAGCTCAAAATTAAACACAATGTGTTGAAGACCAAGGCCCACAAATGTGATGTGAAATGGTTTTTCTCCCATGCTGCATTTAAGAGAAAACAGCAACTGCTCATTTTAGTCCAAAATGCATTGAAATCAATGGAAACAGCAAAAGCGCACACTCTGCGATATCTCCTCTTGCCATATCTCTCTTGTAGCAAACACAGACAGCTCAAAATTAAACACAATGTGTTGAAGACGAAGGCCCACAAATGTGATGTGAATTGTTTTTACTCCCCTGTTGCGTTTAATAGAAAACAACAAATGCTCATTTAAGGCCAAAATTCATTGAAATCAATGGAAACAGCAAAAGCGCATGCTTTGCGATATCTCCTCTTGTAGCAAACACAGAGGGCTCAAAATTACACACAATGTGTTGAAGAACAAGGCCCACAAATGTGATGTGAAATGTTTTTTCTCCCATGTTGCGTTTAAGAGAAAATAGCAATGCTCAAAATGCTTTGAAATCAATGGAAATAGCAAAAGCTCATACTTTGCGATATCTCCGCTTGTAGCAAACACAGACAGCTCTAAATTACACACAATGTGTTGAAGACCAAGGCCCAGTGATGTGAAATAGTATTTCTCCCTTGTTGCGTTTAAGAGGAAACAGCTAATGCTCGTTTTAGGCCAAAATGCATTGAAGTCAAAGGAAACAGCAAAAGCGCATACTTAGCCATATCTCCTCTTGTAGCAAACACAGACAGCACAAAATTACACACAATGTGTTGAAGAACAAGGCCCACAAATGTGATGTGAAATGGTTTTTCTCCCATGTTGCGTTTAAGAAAAAACAGTAAATGCTCAAAATTACACACAATGTGTTGAAGAACAAGGCCCACAAATGTGATGTGAAATGGTTTTTCTCCCATGTTGCGTTTAAGAGTAAACAGCAACAGCTCATTTTAGGCCAAAATGCATTGAAATCAATGGAAACAGCAAAACCGCACACTCTGCGATATCTCCTCTTGCCATATCTCTCTTGTAGCAAACACAGACAGCTCAAAATTACACACAATGTGTTGAAGACCAAGGCTCACAAATGTGATGTGAATTGTTTTTTTCTCCCATGTTGCATTTAAGAGAAAACAGCAAATGCTCATTTAAGGCCAAAATGCATTGAGATCAATGAAAACAGCAAAAGCGCATGCTTTGCGATATTTCCTCTTGTAGCAAACACATAGGGCTCAATATTACACACAATGTGTTGAAGACCAAGCAACACAAATGTTAAGTGAAAAGGTTTTTCTCCCATGTTGCATTTAAGAGAAAACAGCAAAATAGCCAAAATGCATTGAAACCAATGGAAACAGCAAAAGTGCAATCTTTGTGATATCTCCTCTTGTAGCACACACAGACAGCTCAAAATTAAACACAATGTGTTGAAGACCAAGGCCCACAAATGTGATGTGAAATAGTTTTTCTCCCATGTTGCGTTTAAGAGAAAACAACAAATGCTCGTTGTAGGCCAAAATGCATTGAAATCAATGGAAACATCAAAAGCGCATTCTTTGTGATGTCTCCTTTTGTAGCAAACACAGAAAGCTCAAAATTACACACAATGTGTTGAAGACCATGGCTCACAAATGTGATGTGAAATGGTTTTTCTCCCATGTTGCGTTTAAAAGGAAACAGCAAATGCTCATTTTAGGCCAAAATGCATTGAAATCAATGAAAACAGCAAAAGCGCATACTTTGCAATATCTCCTCTTGTAGCAAACACAGACAGCTCAAAATTACATACAATGTGTTGATTAACAAGGCCCACAAATGTGATGTGAAATGGTTTTTCTCCCATTTTGCATTTAAGAGAAAACAGTGAATGCTCGTTTTAGTCCAAAATGCTTTGAAACCAATGGAAAAAGCAAAAGTGCATACTTTGCCATTTCTCCTCTTGTAGAAAATACAGACAGCTCAAAATTTCATACATTGTGTTGAAGACCAAGGCCCACAAATGTGATGTGAAATGAATTTTCTCCCATGTTGCGTTTAGGAAAAAACAGCAAATGCACGTTTTAGGCCAAAATTCATTGAAATGAAAGGAAACAGCAAAAGTGCATACTTTGCGATATATCCTCTTGTAGCAAACACAGACAGCTCAAAATTAAACACAATGTGTTGAAGTCCAAGGCCCACAAATGTGATGCGAAATGTTTTTTCTCCCATGTTGCGTTTAGGAGAAAACAGCAAATGCACGTTTTAGGCCAAAATGCATTGAAATCAATGGAAACAGCAAAAGTGCATACTTTGCGATATCTCCTCTTGTAGCAAACACAGACAGGTCAAAGTTACACACAATGTGTTGAAGACCAAGGCCCACAAATGTGATGTGAAATGGTTTTTCTCCCATGTTGCGTTTAAGAGAAAACCGCAAATGCTCGTTTTAGGCCAAAATGCTTTGAAACCAATGGAAACAGCAAAAGTGCATACTTTGCCATATCTTCTCTTGTAGCAAACACAGACAGCTCAAAATTTCACACATTGTGTTGAAGACCAAGGCCCACAAATGTGATGTGAAATGGTTTTTATCCAATTTTGCGATTATTAGAAAACAGCAAATGCTCATTTTAGGCCAAAATGCATAGAAATCAATTGAAACAGCAAAAGTGCATATTTTGCGATATCTCCTCTTGTAGCAAACACAGACAGCTCAAAATTAAACACAATGTGTTGAAGACCAAGGCCCACAAATGTGATGTGAAATGGTTTTTCTCCCATGCTGCGTTTAAGAGAAAACAGCAACTGCTCATTTTAGTCCAAAATGCATTGAAATCAATGGAAACAGCAAAAGCGCACACTCTGCGATATCTCCTCTTGCCATATCTCTCTTGTAGCAAACACAGACAGCTCAAAATTAAACACAATGTGTTGAAGACGAAGGCCCACAAATGTGATGTGAATTGTTTTTACTCCCCTGTTGCGTTTAATAGAAAACAACAAATGCTCATTTAAGGCCAAAATTCATTGAAATCAATGGAAACAGCAAAAGCGCATGCTTTGCGATATCTCCTCTTGTAGCAAACACAGAGGGCTCAAAATTACACACAATGTGTTGAAGAACAAGGCCCACAAATGTGATGTGAAATGTTTTTTCTCCCATGTTGCGTTTAAGAGAAAATAGCAATGCTCAAAATGCTTTGAAATCAATGGAAATAGCAAAAGCTCATACTTTGCGATATCTCCGCTTGTAGCAAACACAGACAGCTCTAAATTACACACAATGTGTTGAAGACCAAGGCCCAGTGATGTGAAATAGTATTTCTCCCTTGTTGCGTTTAAGAGGAAACAGCTAATGCTCGTTTTAGGCCAAAATGCATTGAAGTCAAAGGAAACAGCAAAAGCGCATACTTAGCCATATCTCCTCTTGTAGCAAACACAGACAGCACAAGATTACACACAATGTGTTGAAGAATGAGGCCCACAAATGTGATGTGAAATGGTTTTACTCCCATGTTGCGTTTAAGAAAAAACAGTAAATGCTCAAAATTACACACAATGTGTTGAAGAACAAGGCCCACAAATGTGATGTGAAATGGTTTTTCTCCCATGTTGCGTTTAAGAGTAAACAGCAACAGCTCGTTTTAGGCCAAAATGCTTTGAAATCAATGGAAACAGCAAAAGCGCACACTCTGTGATATCTCCTCTTGCCATATCTCTCTTGTAGCAAACACAGACAGCTCAAAATTACACACAATGTGTTGAAGACCAAGGCTCACAAATGTGATGTGAATTGTTTTTATCTCCCATGTTGCATTTAAGAGAAAACAGCAAATGCTCATTTAAGGCCAAAATGCATTGAGATCAATGAAAACAGCAAAAGCGCATGCTTTGCGATATTTCCTCTTGTAGCAAACACAGAGGGCTCAATATTACACACAATGTGTTGAAGACCAAGCCACACAAATGTTAAGTGAAAAGGTTTTTCTCCCATGTTGCATTTAAGAGAAAACAGCAAAATAGCCAAAATGCATTGAAACCAATGGAAACAGCAAAAGTGCAATCTTTGTGATATCTCCTCTTGTAGCACACACAGACAGCTCAAAATTAAACACAATGTGTTGAAGACCAAGGCCCACAAATGTGATGTGAAATAGTTTTTCTCCCATGTTGCGTTTAAGAGAAAACAGCAAATGCTCGTTTTAGGCCAAAATGCATTGAAATCAATGGAAACAGCAAAAGCGCATTCTTTGTGATGTCTCCTTTTGTAGCAAACACAGAAAGCTCAAAATTACACACAATGTGTTGAAGACCATGGCTCACAAATGTGATGTGAAATGGTTTTTCTCCCATGTTGCGTTTAAAAGGAAACAGCAAATGCTCATTTTAGGCCAAAATGCATTGAAATCAATGAAAACAGCAAAAGCGCATACTTTGCAATATCTCCTCTTGTAGCAAACACAGACAGCTCAAAATTACATACAATGTGTTGATGAACAAGGCCCACAAATGTGATGTGAAATGGTTTTTCTCCCATTTTGCGTTTAAGAGAAAACAGTGAATGCTCGTTTTAGTCCAAAATGCTTTGAAACCAATGGAAACAGCAAAAGTGCATACTTTGCCATATCTCCTCTTGTAGAAAATACAGACAGCTCAAAATTTCATACATTGTGTTGAAGACCAAGGCCCACAAATGTGATGTGAAATGAATTTTCTCCCATGTTGCGTTTAGGAAAAAACAGCAAATGCACGTTTTAGGCCAAAATTCATTGAAATGAATGGAAACAGCAAAAGTGCATACTTTGCGATATATCCTCTTGTAGCAAACACAGACAGCTCAAAATTAAACACAATGTGTTGAAGTCCAAGGCCCACAAATGTGATGCGAAATGTTTTTTCTCCCATGTTGCGTTTAGGAGAAAACAGCAAATGCACGTTTTAGGCCAAAATGCATTGAAATCAATGGAAACAGCAAAAGTGCATACTTTGCGATATCTCCTCTTGTAGCAAACACAGACAGGTCAAAGTTACACACAATGTGTTGAAGACCAAGGCCCACAAATGTGATGTGAAATGGTTTTTCTCCCATGTTGCGTTTAAGAGAAAACCGCAAATGCTCGTTTTAGGCCAAAATGCTTTGAAACCAATGGAAACAGCAAAAGTGCATACTTTGCCATATCTTCTCTTGTAGCAAACACAGACAGCTCTAAATTTCACACATTGTGTTGAAGACCAAGGCCCACAAATGTGATGTGAAATGATTTTTATCCAATTTTGCGATTAGGAGAAAACAGCAAATGCTCATTTTAGGCCAAAATGCATAGAAATCAATTGAAACAGCAAAAGTGCATATTTTGCGATATCTCCTCTTGTAGCAAACACAGACAGCTCAAAATTAAACACAATGTGTTGAAGACCAAGGCCCACAAATGTGATGTGAAATGGTTTTTCTCCCATGCTGCGTTTAATAGAAAACAGCAACTGCTCATTTTAGTCCAAAATGCATTGAAATCAATGGAAACAGCAAAAGCGCACACTCTGCGATATCTCCTCTTGCCATATCTCTCTTGTAGCAAACACAGACAGCTCAAAATTAAACACAATGTGTTGAAGACAAAGGCCCACAAATGTGAGGTGAATTGTTTTTACTCCCCTGTTGCGTTTAAGAGAAAACAACAAATGCTCATTTAAGGCCAAAATGCATTGAAATCAATGGAAACAGCAAAAGCGCATGCTTTGCAATATCTCCTCTTGTAGCAAACACAGAGGGCTCAAAATTACACACAATGTGTTGAAGAACAACGCCCACAAATGTGATGTGAAATGGTTTTTCTCCCATGTTGCATTTAAGAGAAAACAGCAAATGCTCTATATTACACACAATGTGTTGAAGAACAAGGCCCACAAATGTGATGTGAAATGGTTTTTCTCCCATGTTGCATTTAAGAGAAAATAGCAATGCTCAAAATGCTTTGAAATCAATGGAAATAGCAAAAGCTCATACTTTGCGATATCTCCGCTTGTAGCAAACACAGACAGCTCTAAATTACACACAATGTGTTGAAGACCAAGGCCCAGTGATGTGAAATAGTATTTCTCCCTTGTTGCGTTTAAGAGGAAACAGCTAATGCTCATTTTAGGCCAAAATGCACTGAAGTCAAAGGAAACAGCAAAAGCGCATACTTAGCCATATCTCCTCTTGTAGCAAACACAGACAGCACAAAATTACACACAATGTGTTGAAGAACAAGGCAAACAAATGTGATGTTAAATGGTTTTTCTCCCATGTTGCGTTTAAGAAAAAACAGTAAATGCTCAAAATTACACACAATGTGTTGAAGAACAAGGCCCACAAATGTGATGTGAAATGGTTTTTCTCCCATGTTGCGTTTAAGAGTAAACAGCAACAGCTCGTTTTAGGCCAAAATGCATTGAAATCAATGGAAACAGCAAAAGCGCACACTCTGCGATATCTCCTCTTGCCATATCTCTCTTGTAGCAAACACAGACAGCTCAAAATTACACACAATGTGTTGAAGACCAAGGCTCACAAATGTGATGTGAATTGTTTTTTTCTCCCATGTTGCATTTAAGAGAAAACAGCAAATGCTCATTTAAGGCCAAAATGCATTGAGATCAATGTAAACAGCAAAAGCGCATGCTTTGCTATATTTCCTCTTGTAGCAAACACATAGGGCTCAATATTACACACAATGTGTTGAAGACCAAGCCACACAAATGTTAAGTGAAAAGGTTTTTCTCCCATGTTGCATTTAAGAGAAAACAGCAAAATAGCCAAAATGCATTGAAACCAATGGAAACAGCAAAAGTGCAATCTTTGTGATATCTCCTCTTGTAGCACACACAGACAGCTCAAAATTAAACACAATGTGTTGAAGACCAAGGCCCACAAATGTGATGTGAAATAGTTTTTCTCCCATGTTGCGTTTAAGAGAAAACAGCAAATGCTCGTTGTAGGCCAAAATGCATTGAAATCAATGGAAACATCAAAAGCGCATTCTTTGTGATGTCTCCTTTTGTAGCAAACACAGAAAGCTCAAAATTACACACAATGTGTTGAAGACCATGGCTCACAAATGTGATGTGAAATGGTTTTTCTCCCATGTTGCGTTTAAAAGGAAACAGCAAATGCTCATTTTAGGCCAAAATGCATTGAAATCAATGAAAACAGCAAAAGCGCATACTTTGCAATATCTCCTCTTGTAGCAAACACAGACAGCTCAAAATTACATACAATGTGTTGATTAACAAGGCCCACAAATGTGATGTGAAATGGTTTTTCTCCCATTTTGCGTTTAAGAGAAAACAGTGAATGCTCGTTTAAGTCCAAAATGCTTTGAAACCAATGGAAAAAGCAAAAGTGCATACTTTGCCATTTCTCCTCTTGTAGAAAATACAGACAGCTCAAAATTTCATACATTGTGTTGAAGACCAAGGCCCACAAATGTGATGTGAAAGGAATTTTCTCCCATGTTGCGTTTAGGAAAAAACAGCAAATGCACGTTTTAGGCCAAAATTCATTGAAATGAAA
Organism: Taudactylus pleione; assembly: GCA_031769625.1. Classification (NCBI taxonomy): domain Eukaryota; kingdom Metazoa; phylum Chordata; class Amphibia; order Anura; family Myobatrachidae; genus Taudactylus; species Taudactylus pleione. The sequence continues at coordinate 157,040 of JAUIMM010000306.1, forward strand.
GGAAACAGCCAAAGTGCATACTTTGCGATATATCCTCTTGTAGCAAACACAGACAGCTCAAAATTAAACACAATGTGTTGAAGTCCAAGGCCCACAAATGTGATGCGAAATGTTTTTTCTCCCATGTTGCGTTTAGGAGAAAACAGCAAATGCACGTTTTAGGCCAAAATGCATTGAAATCAATGGAAACAGCAAAAGTGCATACTTTGCGATATCTCCTCTTGTAGCAAACACAGACAGGTCAAAGTTACACACAATGTGTTGAAGACCAAGGCCCACAAATGTGATGTGAAATGGTTTTTCTCCCATGTTGCGTTTAAGAGAAAACCGCAAATGCTCGTTTTAGGCCAAAATGCTTTGAAACCAATGGAAACAGCAAAAGTGCATACTTTGCCATATCTTCTCTTGTAGCAAACACAGACAGCTCAAAATTTCACACATTGTGTTGAAGACCAAGGCCCACAAATGTGATGTGAAATGGTTTTTATCCAATTTTGCGATTATTAGAAAACAGCAAATGCTCATTTTAGGCCAAAATGCATAGAAATCAATTGAAACAGCAAAAGTGCATATTTTGCGATATCTCCTCTTGTAGCAAACACAGACAGCTCAAAATTAAACACAATGTGTTGAAGACCAAGGCCCACAAATGTGATGTGAAATGGTTTTTCTCCCATGCTGCGTTTAAGAGAAAACAGCAACTGCTCATTTTAGTCCAAAATGCATTGAAATCAATGGAAACAGCAAAAGCGCACACTCTGCGATATCTCCTCTTGCCATATCTCTCTTGTAGCAAACACAGACAGCTCAAAATTAAACACAATGTGTTGAAGACGAAGGCCCACAAATGTGATGTGAATTGTTTTTACTCCCCTGTTGCGTTTAATAGAAAACAACAAATGCTCATTTAAGGCCAAAATTCATTGAAATCAATGGAAACAGCAAAAGCGCATGCTTTGCGATATCTCCTCTTGTAGCAAACACAGAGGGCTCAAAATTACACACAGTGTGTTGAAGAACAAGGCCCACAAATGTGATGTGAAATGTTTTTTCTCCCATGTTGCGTTTAAGAGAAAATAGCAATGCTCAAAATGATTTGAAATCAATGGAAATAGCAAAAGCTCATACTTTGCGATATCTCCGCTTGTAGCAAACACAGACAGCTCTAAATTACACACAATGTGTTGAAGACCAAGGCCCAGTGATGTGAAATAGTATTTCTCCCTTGTTGCGTTTAAGAGGAAACAGCTAATGCTCGTTTTAGGCCAAAATGCATTGAAGTCAAAGGAAACAGCAAAAGCGCATACTTAGCCATATCTCCTCTTGTAGCAAACACAGACAGCACAAAATTACACACAATGTGTTGAAGAACAAGGCCCACAAATGTGATGTGAAATGGTTTTTCTCCCATGTTGCGTTTAAGAAAAAACAGTAAATGCTCAAAATTACACACAATGTGTTGAAGAACAAGGCCCACAAATGTGATGTGAAATGGTTTTTCTCCCATGTTGCGTTTAAGAGTAAACAGCAACAGCTCGTTTTAGGCCAAAATGCATTGAAATCAATGGAAACAGCAAAAGCGCACACTCTGCGATATCTCCTCTTGCCATATCTCTCTTGTAGCAAACACAGACAGCTCAAAATTGCACACAATGTGTTGAAGACCAAGGCTCACAAATGTGATGTGAATTGTTTTTATCTCCCATGTTGCATTTAAGAGAAAACAGCAAATGCTCATTTAAGGCCAAAATGCATTGAGATCAATGAAAACAGCAAAAGCGCATGCTTTGCGATATTTCCTCTTGTAGCAAACACAGAGGGCTCAATATTACACACAATGTGTTGAAGACCAAGCCACACAAATGTTAAGTGAAAAGGTTTTTCTCCCATGTTGCATTTAAGAGAAAACAGCAAAATAGCCAAAATGCATTGAAACCAATGGAAACAGCAAAAGTGCAATCTTTGTGATATCTCCTCTTGTAGCACACACAGACAGCTCAAAATTAAACACAATGTGTTGAAGACCAAGGCCCACAAATGTGATGTGAAATAGTTTTTCTCCCATGTTGCGTTTAAGAGAAAACAGCAAATGCTCGTTTTAGGCCAAAATGCATTTAAATCAATGGAAACAGCAAAAGCGCATACTTTGCAATATCTCCTCTTGTAGCAAACACAGACAGCTCAAAATTACATACAATGTGTTGATGAACAAGGCCCACAAATGTGATGTGAAATGGTTTTTCTCCCATTTAGCGTTTAAGAGAAAACAGTGAATGCTCGTTTTAGTCCAAAATGCTTTGAAACCAATGGAAACAGCAAAAGTGCATACTTTGCCATATCTCCTCTTGTAGAAAATACAGACAGCTCAAAATTTCATACATTGTGTTGAAGACCAAGGCCCACAAATGTGATGTGAAATGAATTTTCTCCCATGATGCGTTTAGGAAAAAACAGCAAATGCACGTTTTAGGCCAAAATTCATTGAAATGAATGGAAACAGCAAAAGTGCATACTTTGCGATATATCCTCTTGTAGCAAACACAGACAGCTCAAAATTAAACACAATGTGTTGAAGTCCAAGGCCCACAAATGTGATGCGAAATGTTTTTTCTCCCATGTTGCATTTAGGAGAAAACAGCAAATGCACCTTTTAGGCCAAAATGCATTGAAATCAATGGAAACAGCAAAAGTGCATACTTTGCCATATCTTCTCTTGTAGCAAACACAGACAGCTCAAAATTTCACACATTGTGTTGAAGACCAAGGCCCACAAATGTGATGTGAAATGATTTTTATCCAATTTTGCGATTAGGAGAAAACAGCAAATGCTCATTTTAGGCCAAAATGCATAGAAATCAATTGAAACAGCAAAAGTGCATATTTTGCGATATCTCCTCTTGTAGCAAACACAGACAGCTCAAAATTAAACACAATGTGTTGAAGACCAAGGCCCACAAATGTGATGTGAAATGGTTTTTCTCCCATGCTGCGTTTAAGAGAAAACAGCAACTGCTCATTTTAGTCCAAAATGCATTGAAATCAATGGAAACAGCAAAAGCGCACACTCTGCGATATCTCCTCTTGCCATATCTCTCTTGTAGCAAACACAGACAGCTCAAAATTAAACACAATGTGTTGAAGATGAAGGCCCACAAATGTGATGTGAATTGTTTTTACTCCCCTGTTGCGTTTAAGAGAAAACAACAAATGCTCATTTAAGTCCAAAATGCATTGAAATCAATGGAAACAGCAAAAGCGCATGCTTTGCGATATCTCCTCTTGTAGCAAACACAGAGGGCTCAAAATTACACACAATGTGTTGAAGAACAACGCCCACAAATGTGATGTGAAATGGTTTTTCTCCCATGTTGCATTTAAGAGAAAACAGCAAATGCTCTATATTACGCACAAAGTGTTGAAGAACAAGGCCCACAAATGTGATGTGTAATGGTTTTTCTCCCATGTTGCGTTTAAGAGAAAATAGCAATGCTCAAAATGCTTTGAAATCAATGGAAATAGCAAAAGCTCATACTTTGCGATATCTCCGCTTGTAGCAAACACAGACAGCTCTAAATTACACACAATGTGTTGAAGACCAAGGCCCAGTGATGTGAAATAGTATTTCTCCCTTGTTGCGTTTAAGAGGAAACAGCTAATGCTCGTTTTAGGCCAAAATGCATTGAAGTCAAAGGAAACAGCAAAAGCGCATACTTAGCCATATCTCCTCTTGTAGCAAACACAGACAGCACAAAATTACACACAATGTGTTGAAGAACAAGGCCCACAAATGTGATGTGAAATGGTTTTTCTCCCATGTTGCGTTTAAGAGTAAACAGCAACAGCTCGTTTTAGGCCAAAATGCTTTGAAATCAATGGAAACAGCAAAAGCGCACACTCTGCGATATCTCCTCTTGCCATATCTCTCTTGTAGCAAACACAGACAGCTCAAAATTACACACAATGTGTTGAAGACCAAGGCTCACAAATGTGATGTGAATTGTTTTTATCTCCCATGTTGCATTTAAGAGAAAACAGCAAATGCTCATTTAAGGCCAAAATGCATTGAGATCAATGAAAACAGCAAAAGCGCATGCTTTGCGATATTTCCTCTTGTAGCAAACACAGAGGGCTCAATATTACACACAATGTGTTGAAGACCAAGCCACACAAATGTTAAGTGAAAAGGTTTTTCTCCCATGTTGCATTTAAGAGAGAACAGCAAAATAGCCAAAATGCATTGAAACCAATGGAAACAGCAAAAGTGCAATCTTTGTGATATCTCCTCTTGTAGCACACACAGACAGCTCAAAATTAAACACAATGTGTTGAAGACCAAGGCCCACAAATGTGATGTGAAATAGTTTTTCTCCCATGTTGCATTTAAGAGAAAACAGCAAATGCTCGTTTTAGGCCAAAATGCATTGAAATCAATGGAAACAGCAAAAGCGCATTCTTTGTGATGTCTCCTTTTGTAGCAAACACAGAAATATCAAAATTACACACAATGTGTTGAAGACCATGGCTCACAAATGTGATGTGAAATGGTTTTTCTCCCATGTTGCGTTTAAAAGGAAACAGCAAATGCTCATTTTAGGCCAAAATGCATTGAAATCAATGAAAACAGCAAAAGCGCATACTTTGCAATATCTCCTCTTGTAGCAAACACAGACAGCTCAAAATTACATACAATGTGTTGATGAACAAGGCCCACAAATGTGATGTGAAATGGTTTTTCTCCCATTTAGCGTTTAAGAGAAAACAGTGAATGCTCGTTTTAGTCCAAAATGCTTTGAAACCAATGGAAACAGCAAAAGTGCATACTTTGCCATATCTCCTCTTGTAGAAAATACAGACAGCTCAAAATTTCATACATTGTGTTGAAGACCAAGGCCCACAAATGTGATGTGAAATGAATTTTCTCCCATGATGCGTTTAGGAAAAAACAGCAAATGCACGTTTTAGGCCAAAATTCATTGAAATGAATGGAAACAGCAAAAGTGCATACTTTGCGATATATCCTCTTGTAGCAAACACAGACAGCTCAAAATTAAACACAATGTGTTGAAGTCCAAGGCCCACAAATGTGATGCGAAATGTTTTTTCTCCCATGTTGCATTTAGGAGAAAACAGCAAATGCACGTTTTAGGCCAAAATGCATTGAAATCAATGGAAACAGCAAAAGTGCATACTTTGCCATATCTTCTCTTGTAGCAAACACAGACAGCTCAAAATTTCACACATTGTGTTGAAGACCAAGGCCCACAAATGTGATGTGAAATGATTTTTATCCAATTTTGCGATTAGGAGAAAACAGCAAATGCTCATTTTAGGCCAAAATGCATAGAAATCAATTGAAACAGCAAAAGTGCATATTTTGCGATATCTCCTCTTGTAGCAAACACAGACAGCTCAAAATTAAACACAATGTGTTGAAGACCAAGGCCCACAAATGTGATGTGAAATGGTTTTTCTCCCATGCTGCGTTTAAGAGAAAACAGCAACTGCTCATTTTAGTCCAAAATGCATTGAAATCAATGGAAACAGCAAAAGCGCACACTCTGCGATATCTCCTCTTGCCATATCTCTCTTGTAGCAAACACAGACAGCTCAAAATTAAACACAATGAGTTGAAGACGAAGGCCCACAAATGTGATGTGAATTGTTTTTACTCCCCTGTTGCGTTTAAGAGAAAACAACAAATGCTCATTTAAGGCCAAAATGCATTGAAATCAATGGAAAAAGCAAAAGCGCATGCTTTGCGATATCTCCTCTTGTAGCAAACACAGAGGGCTCAAAATTACACACAATGTGTTGAAGAACAACGCCCACAAATGTGATGTGAAATGGTTTTTCTCCCATGTTGCATTTAAGAGAAAACAGCAAATGCTCTATATTACGCACAAAGTGTTGAAGAACAAGGCCCACAAATGTGATGTGTAATGGTTTTTCTCCCATGTTGCGTTTAAGAGAAAATAGCAATGCTCAAAATGCTTTGAAATCAATGGAAATAGCAAAAGCTCATACTTTGCGATATCTCCGCTTGTAGCAAACACAGACAGCTCTAAATTACACACAATGTGTTGAAGACCAAGGCCCAGTGATGTGAAATAGTATTTCTCCCTTGTTGCGTTTAAGAGGAAACAGCTAATGCTCGTTTTAGGCCAAAATGCATTGAAGTCAAAGGAAACAGCAAAAGCGCATACTTAGCCATATCTCCTCTTGTAGCAAACACAGACAGCACAAAATTACACACAATGTGTTGAAGAACGAGGCCCACAAATGTGATGTGAAATGGTTTTACTCCCATGTTGCGTTTAAGAAAAAACAGTAAATGCTCAAAATTACACACAATGTGTTGAAGAACAAGGCCCACAAATGTGATGTGAAATGGTTTTTCTCCCATGTTGCATTTAAGAGTAAACAGCCACAGCTCGTTTTAGGCCAAAATGCTTTGAAATCAATGGAAACAGCAAAAGCGCACACTCTGCGATATCTCCTCTTGCCATATCTCTCTTGTAGCAAACACAGACAGCTCAAAATTACACACAATGTGTTGAAGACCAAGGCTCACAAATGTGATGTGAATTGTTTTTATCTCCCATGTTGCATTTAAGAGAAAACAGCAAATGCTCATTTAAGGCCAAAATGCATTGAGATCAATGAAAACAGCAAAAGCGCATGCTTTGCGATATTTCCTCTTGTAGCAAACACAGAGGGCTCAATATTACACACAATGTGTTGAAGACCAAGCCACACAAATGTTAAGTGAAAAGGTTTTTCTCCCATGTTGCATTTAAGAGAAAACAGCAAAATAGCCAAAATGCATTGAAACCAATGGAAACAGCAAAAGTGCAATCTTTGTGATATCTCCTCTTGTAGCACACACAGACAGCTCAAAATTAAACACAATGTGTTGAAGACCAAGGCCCACAAGTGTGATGTGAAATAGTTTTTCTCCCATGTTGCATTTAAGAGAAAACAGCAAATGCTCGTTTTAGGCCAAAATGCATTGAAATCAATGGAAACAGCAAAAGCGCATTCTTTGTGATGTCTCCTTTTGTAGCAAACACAGAAAGATCAAAATTACACACAATGTGTTGAAGACCATGGCTCACAAATGTGATGTGAAATGGTTTTTCTCCCATGTTGCGTTTAAAAGGAAACAGCAAATGCTCATTTTAGGCCAAAATGCATTGAAATCAATGAAAACAGCAAAAGCGCATACTTTGCAATATCTCCTCTTGTAGCAAACACAGACAGCTCAAAATTACATACAATGTGTTGATGAACAAGGCCCACAAATGTGATGTGAAATGTTTTTTCTCCCATTTAGCGTTTAAGAGAAAACAGTGAATGCTCGTTTTAGTCCAAAATGCTTTGAAACCAATGGAAACAGCAAAAGTGCATACTTTGCCATATCTCCTCTTGTAGAAAATACAGACAGCTCAAAATTTCATACATTGCGTTGAAGACCAAGGCCCACAAATGTGATGTGAAATGAATTTTCTCCCATGATGCGTTTAGGAAAAAACAGCAAATGCACGTTTTAGGCCAAAATTCATTGAAATGAATGGAAACAGCAAAAGTGCATACTTTGCGATATATCCTCTTGTAGCAAACACAGACAGCTCAAAATTAAACACAATGTGTTGAAGTCCAAGGCCCACAAATGTGATGCGAAATGTTTTTTCTCCCATGTTGCATTTAGGAGAAAACAGCAAATGCACGTTTTAGGCCAAAATGCATTGAAATCAATGGAAACAGCAAAAGTGCATACTTTGCCATATCTTCTCTTGTAGCAAACACAGACAGCTCAAAATTTCACACATTGTGTTGAAGACCAAGGCCCACAAATGTGATGTGAAATGATTTTTATCCAATTTTGCGATTAGGAGAAAACAGCAAATGCTCATTTTAGGCCAAAATGCATAGAAATCAATTGAAACAGCAAAAGTGCATATTTTGCGATATCTCCTCTTGTAGCAAACACAGACAGCTCAAAATTAAACACAATGTGTTGAAGACCAAGGCCCACAAATGTGATGTGAAATGGTTTTTCTCCCATGCTGCATTTAAGAGAAAACAGCAACTGCTCATTTTAGTCCAAAATGCATTGAAATCAATGGAAACAGCAAAAGCGCACACTCTGCGATATCTCCTCTTGCCATATCTCTCTTGTAGCAAACACAGACAGCTCAAAATTAAACACAATGTGTTGAAGACGAAGGCCCACAAATGTGATGTGAATTGTTTTTACTCCCCTGTTGCGTTTAAGAGAAAACAACAAATGCTCATTTAAGGCCAAAATGCATTGAAATCAATGGAAACAGCAAAAGCGCATACTTTGCGATATCTCCTCTTGTAGCAAACACAGAGGGCTCAAAATTACACACAATGTGTTGAAGAACAACGCCCACAAATGTGATGTGAAATGGTTTTTCTCCCATGTTGCATTTAAGAGAAAACAGCAAATGCTCTATATTACGCACAAAGTGTTGAAGAACAAGGCCCACAAATGTGATGTGTAATGGTTTTTCTCCCATGTTGCGTTTAAGAGAAAATAGCAATGCTCAAAATGCTTTGAAATCAATGGAAATAGCAAAAGCTCATACTTTGCGATATCTCCGCTTGTAGCAAACACAGACAGCTCTAAATTACACACAATGTGTTGAAGACCAAGGCCCAGTGATGTGAAATAGTATTTCTCCCTTGCTGCGTTTAAGAGGAAACAGCTAATGCTCGTTTTAGGCCAAAATGCATTGAAGTCAAAGGAAACAGCAAAAGCGCATACTTAGCCATATCTCCTCTTGTAGCAAACACAGACAGCACAAAATTACACACAATGTGTTGAAGAACGAGGCCCACAAATGTGATGTGAAATGGTTTTACTCCCATGTTGCGTTTAAGAAAAAACAGTAAATGCTCAAAATTACACACAATGTGTTGAAGAACAAGGCCCACAAATGTGATGTGAAATGGTTTTTCTCCCATGTTGCGTTTAAGAGTAAACAGCAACAGCTCGTTTTAGGCCAAAATGCTTTGAAATCAATGGAAACAGCAAAAGCGCACACTCTGCGATATCTCCTCTTGCCATATCTCTCTTGTAGCAAACACAGACAGCTCAAAATTACACACAATGTGTTGAAGACCAAGGCTCACAAATGTGATGTGAATTGTTTTTATCTCCCATGTTGCATTTAAGAGAAAACAGCAAATGCTCATTTAAGGCTAAAATGCATTGAGATCAATGAAAACAGCAAAAGCGCATGCTTTGCGATATTTCCTCTTGTAGCAAACACAGAGGGCTCAATATTACACACAATGTGTTGAAGACCAAGCCACACAAATGTTAAGTGAAAAGGTTTTTCTCCCATGTTGCATTTAAGAGAAAACAGCAAAATAGCCAAAATGCATTGAAATCAATGGAAACAGCAAAAGCGCATTCTTTGTGATGTCTCCTTTTGTAGCAAACACAGAAAGATCAAAATTACACACAATGTGTTGAAGACCATGGCTCACAAATGTGATGTGAAATGGTTTTTCTCCCATGTTGCGTTTAAAAGGAAACAGCAAATGCTCATTTTAGGCCAAAATGCATTGAAATCAATGAAAACAGCAAAAGCGCATACTTTGCAATATCTCCTCTTGTAGCAAACACAGACAGCTCAAAATTACATACAATGTGTTGATGAACAAGGCCCACAAATGTGATGTGAAATGTTTTTTCTCCCATTTAGCGTTTAAGAGAAAACAGTGAATGCTCGTTTTAGTCCAAAATGCTTTGAAACCAATGGAAACAGCAAAAGTGCATACTTTGCCATATCTCCTCTTGTAGAAAATACAGACAGCTCAAAATTTCATACATTGCGTTGAAGACCAAGGCCCACAAATGTGATGTGAAATGAATTTTCTCCCATGATGCGTTTAGGAAAAAACAGCAAATGCACGTTTTAGGCCAAAATTCATTGAAATGAATGGAAACAGCAAAAGTGCATACTTTGCGATATATCCTCTTGTAGCAAACACAGACAGCTCAAAATTAAACACAATGTGTTGAAGTCCAAGGCCCACAAATGTGATGCGAAATGTTTTTTCTCCCATGTTGCATTTAGGAGAAAACAGCAAATGCACATTTTAGGCCAAAATGCATTGAAATCAATGGAAACAGCAAAAGTGCATACTTTGCCATATCTTCTCTTGTAGCAAACACAGACAGCTCAAAATTTCACACATTGTGTTGAAGACCAAGGCCCACAAATGTGATGTGAAATGATTTTTATCCAATTTTGCGATTAGGAGAAAACAGCAAATGCTCATTTTAGGCCAAAATGCATAGAAATCAATTGAAACAGCAAAAGTGCATATTTTGCGATATCTCCTCTTGTAGCAAACACAGACAGCTCAAAATTAAACACAATGTGTTGAAGACCAAGGCCCACAAATGTGATGTGAAATGGTTTTTCTCCCATGCTGCGTTTAAGAGAAAACAGCAACTGCTCATTTTAGTCCAAAATGCATTGAAATCAATGGAAACAGCAAAAGCGCACACTCTGCGATATCTCCTCTTGCCATATCTCTCTTGTAGCAAACACAGACAGCTCAAAATTAAACACAATGTGTTGAAGACGAAGGCCCACAAATGTGATGTGAATTGTTTTTACTCCCCTGTTGCGTTTAAGAGAAAACAACAAATGCTCATTTAAGGCCAAAATGCATTGAAATCAATGGAAACAGCAAAAGCGCATACTTTGCGATATCTCCTCTTGTAGCAAACACAGAGGGCTCAAAATTACACACAATGTGTTGAAGAACAACGCCCACAAATGTGATGTGAAATGGTTTTTCTCCCATGTTGCATTTAAGAGAAAACAGCAAATGCTCTATATTACGCACAAAGTGTTGAAGAACAAGGCCCACAAATGTGATGTGTAATGGTTTTTCTCCCATGTTGCGTTTAAGAGAAAATAGCAATGCTCAAAATGCTTTGAAATCAATGGAAATAGCAAAAGCTCATACTTTGCGATATCTCCGCTTGTAGCAAACACAGACAGCTCTAAATTACACACAATGTGTTGAAGACCAAGGCCCAGTGATGTGAAATAGTATTTCTCCCTTGTTGCGTTTAAGAGGAAACAGCTAATGCTCGTTTTAGGCCAAAATGCATTGAAGTCAAAGGAAACAGCAAAAGCGCATACTTAGCCATATCTCCTCTTGTAGCAAACACAGACAGCACAAAATTACACACAATGTGTTGAAGAACGAGGCCCACAAATGTGATGTGAAATGGTTTTACTCCCATGTTGCGTTTAAGAAAAAACAGTAAATGCTCAAAATTACACACAATGTGTTGAAGAACAAGGCCCACAAATGTGATGTGAAATGGTTTTTCTCCCATGTTGCGTTTAAGAGTAAACAGCAACAGCTCGTTTTAGGCCAAAATGCTTTGAAATCAATGGAAACAGCAAAAGCGCACACTCTGCGATATCTCCTCTTGCCATATCTCTCTTGTAGCAAACACAGACAGCTCAAAATTACACACAATGTGTTGAAGACCAAGGCTCACAAATGTGATGTGAATTGTTTTTATCTCCCATGTTGCATTTAAGAGAAAACAGCAAATGCTCATTTAAGGCCAAAATGCATTGAGATCAATGAAAACAGCAAAAGCGCATGCTTTGCGATATTTCCTCTTGTAGCAAACACAGAGGGCTCAATATTACACACAATGTGTTGAAGACCAAGCCACACAAATGTTAAGTGAAAAGGTTTTTCTCCCATGTTGCATTTAAGAGAAAACAGCAAAATAGCCAAAATGCATTGAAATCAATGGAAACAGCAAAAGCGCATTCTTTGTGATGTCTCCTTTTGTAGCAAACACAGAAAGATCAAAATTACACACAATGTGTTGAAGACCATGGCTCACAAATGTGATGTGAAATGGTTTTTCTCCCATGTTGCGTTTAAAAGGAAACAGCAAATGCTCATTTTAGGCCAAAATGCATTGAAATCAATGAAAACAGCAAAAGCGCATACTTTGCAATATCTCCTCTTGTAGCAAACACAGACAGCTCAAAATTACATACAATGTGTTGATGAACAAGGCCCACAAATGTGATGTGAAATGGTTTTTCTCCCATTTTGCGTTTAAGAGAAAACAGTGAATGCTCGTTTTAGTCCAAAATGCTTTGAAACCAATGGAAACAGCAAAAGTGCATACTTTGCCATATCTCCTCTTGTAGAAAATACAGACAGCTCAAAATTTCATACATTGTGTTGAAGACCAAGGCCCACAAATGTGATGTGAAATGAATTTTCTCCCATGTTGCGTTTAGGAAAAAACAGCAAATGCACGTTTTAGGCCAAAATTCATTGAAATGAATGGAAACAGCAAAAGTGCATACTTTGCGATATATCCTCTTGTAGCAAACACAGACAGCTCAAAATTAAACACAATGTGTTGAAGTCCAAGGCCCACAAATGTGATGCGAAATGTTTTTTCCCCCATGTTGCGTTTAGGAGAAAACAGCAAATACAAGTTTTAGGCCAAAATGCATTGAAATCAATGGAAACAGCAAAAGTGCATACTTTGCGATATCTCCTCTTGTAGCAAACACAGACAGGTCAAAGTTACACACAATGTGTTGAAGACCAAGGCCCACAAATGTGATGTGAAATGGTTTTTCTCCCATGTTGCGTTTAAGAGAAAACCGCAAATGCTCGTTTTAGGCCAAAATGCTTTGAACCCAATGGAAACAGCAAAAGTGCATACTTTGCCATATCTTCTCTTGTAGCAAACACAGACAGCTCTAAATTTCACACATTGTGTTGAAGACCAAGGCCCACAAATGTGATGTGAAATTATTTTTATCCAATTTTGCGATTAGGAGAAAACAGCAAATGCTCATTTTAGGCCAAAATGCATAGAAATCAATTGAAACAGCAAAAGTGCATATTTTGCGATATCTCCTCTTGTAGCAAACACAGACAGCTCAAAATTAAACACAATGTGTTGAAGACCAAGGCCCACAAATGTGATGTGAAATGGTTTTTCTCCCATGCTGCGTTTAATAGAAAACAGCAACTGCTCATTTTAGTCCAAAATGCATTGAAATCAATGGAAACAGCAAAAGCGCACACTCTGCGATATCTCCTCTTGCCATATCTCTCTTGTAGCAAACACAGACAGCTCAAAATTAAACACAATGTGTTGAAGACGAAGGCCCACAAATGTGAGGTGAATTGTTTTTACTCCCCTGTTGCGTTTAAGAGAAAACAACAAATGCTCATTTAAGGCCAAAATGCATTGAAATCAATGGAAACAGCAAAAGCGCATGCTTTGCGATATCTCCTCTTGTAGCAAACACAGAGGGCTCAAAATTACACACAATGTGTTGAAGAACAACGCCCACAAATGTGATGTGAAATGGTTTTTCTCCCATGTTGCATTTAAGAGAAAACAGCAAATGCTCTATATTACACACAATGTGTTGAAGAACAAGGCCCACAAATGTGATGTGAAATGGTTTTTCTCCCATGTTGCGTTTAAGAGAAAATAGCAATGCTCAAAATGCTTTGAAATCAATGGAAATAGCAAAAGCTCATACTTTGCGATATCTCCGCTTGTAGCAAACACAGACAGCTCTAAATTACACACAATGTGTTGAAGACCAAGGCCCAGTGATGTGAAATAGTATTTCTCCCTTGTTGCGTTTAAGAGGAAACAGCTAATGCTCGTTTTAGGCCAAAATGCATTGAAGTCAAAGGAAACAGCAAAAGCGCATACTTAGCCATATCTCCTCTTGTAGCAAACACAGACAGCACAAAATTACACACAATGTGTTGAAGAACAAGGCCCACAAATGTGATGTGAAATGGTTTTTCTCCCATGTTGCGTTTAAGAAAAAACAGTAAATGCTCAAAATTACACACAATGTGTTGAAGAACAAGGCCCACAAATGTGATGTGAAATGGTTTTTCTCCCATGTTGCGTTTAAGAGTAAACAGCAACAGCTCGTTTTAGGCCAAAATGCATTGAAATCAATGGAAACAGCAAAAGCGCACACTCTGCGATATCTCCTCTTGCCATATCTCTCTTGTAGCAAACACAGACAGCTCAAAATTACACACAATGTGTTGAAGACCAAGGCTCACAAATGTGATGTGAATTGTTTTTTTCTCCCATGTTGCATTTAAGAGAAAACAGCAAATGCTCATTTAAGGCCAAAATGCATTGATATCAATGAAAACAGCAAAAGCGCATGCTTTGCGATATTTCCTCTTGTAGCAAACACATAGGGCTCAATATTACACACAATGTGTTGAAGACCAAGCCACACAAATGTTAAGTGAAAAGGTTTTTCTCCCATGTTGCATTTAAGAGAAAACAGCAAAATAGCCAAAATGCATTGAAACCAATGGAAACAGCAAAAGTGCAATCTTTGTGATATCTCCTCTTGTAGCACACACAGACAGCTCAAAATTAAACACAATGTGTTGAAGACCAAGGCCCACAAATGTGATGTGAAATAGTTTTTCTCCCATGTTGCGTTTAAGAGAAAACAGCAAATGCTCGTTGTAGGCCAAAATGCATTGAAATCAATGGAAACATCAAAAGCGCATTCTTTGTGATGTCTCCTTTTGTAGCAAACACAGAAAGCTCAAAATTACACACAATGTGTTGAAGACCATGGCTCACAAATGTGATGTGAAATGGTTTTTCTCCCATTTTGCGTTTAAAAGGAAACAGCAAATGCTCATTTTAGGCCAAAATGCATTGAAATCAATGAAAACAGCAAAAGCGCATACTTTGCAATATCTCCTCTTGTAGCAAACACAGACAGCTCAAAATTACATACAATGTGTTGATTAACAAGGCCCACAAATGTGATGTGAAATGGTTTTTCTCCCATTTTGCGTTTAAGAGAAAACAGTGAATGCTCGTTTTAGTCCAAAATGCTTTGAAACCAATGGAAAAAGCAAAAGTGCATACTTTGCCATTTCTCCTCTTGTAGAAAATACAGACAGCTCAAAATTTCATACATTGTGTTGAAGACCAAGGCCCACAAATGTGATGTGAAATGAATTTTCTCCCATGTTGCGTTTAGGAAAAAACAGCAAATGCACGTTTTAGGCCAAAATTCATTGAAATGAAAGGAAACAGCAAAAGTGCATACTTTGCGATATATCCTCTTGTAGCAAACACAGACAGGTCAAAGTTACACACAATGTGTTGAAGACCAAGGCCCACAAATGTGATGTGAAATGGTTTTTCTCCCATGTTGCGTTTAAGAGAAAACCGCAAATGCTCGTTTTAGGCCAAAATGCTTTGAAACCAATGGAAACAGCAAAAGTGCATACTTTGCCATATCTTCTCTTGTAGCAAACACAGACAGCTCAAAATTTCACACATTGTGTTGAAGACCAAGGCCCACAAATGTGATGTGAAATGGTTTTTATCCAATTTTGCGATTATTAGAAAACAGCAAATGCTCATTTTAGGCCAAAATGCATAGAAATCAATTGAAACAGCAAAAGTGCATATTTTGCGATATCTCCTCTTGTAGCAAACACAGACAGCTCAAAATTAAACACAATGTGTTGAAGACCAAGGCCCACAAATGTGATGTGAAATGGTTTTTCTCCCATGCTGCGTTTAAGAGAAAACAGCAACTGCTCATTTTAGTCCAAAATGCATTGAAATCAATGGAAACAGAAAAAGCGCACACTCTGCGATATCTCCTCTTGCCATATCTCTCTTGTAGCAAACACAGACAGCTCAAAATTAAACACAATGTGTTGAAGACGAAGGCCCACAAATGTGATGTGAATTGTTTTTACTCCCCTGTTGCGTTTAATAGAAAACAACAAATGCTCATTTAAGGCCAAAATTCATTGAAATCAATGGAAACAGCAAAAGCGCATGCTTTGCGATATCTCCTCTTGTAGCAAACACAGAGGGCTCAAAATTACACACAATGTGTTGAAGAACAAGGCCCACAAATGTGATGTGAAATGTTTTTTCTCCCATGTTGCGTTTAAGAGAAAATAGCAATGCTCAAAATATTTTGAAATCAATGGAAATAGCAAAAGCTCATATTTTGCGATATCTCCGCTTGTAGCAAACACAGACAGCTCTAAATTACACACAATGTGTTGAAGACCAAGGCCCAGTGATGTGAAATAGTATTTCTCCCTTGTTGCGTTTAAGAGGAAACAGCTAATGCTCGTTTTAGGCCAAAATGCATTGAAGTCAAAGGAAACAGCAAAAGCGCATACTTAGCCATATCTCCTCTTGTAGCAAACACAGACAGCACAAAATTACACACAATGTGTTGAAGAACAAGGCCCACAAATGTGATGTGAAATGGTTTTTCTCCCATGTTGCGTTTAAGAAAAAACAGTAAATGCTCAAAATTACACACAATGTGTTGAAGAACAAGGCCCACAAATGTGATGTGAAATGGATTTTCTCCCATGTTGCGTTTAAGAGTAAACAGCAACAGCTCGTTTTAGGCCAAAATGCATTGAAATCAATGGAAACAGCAAAAGCGCACACTCTGCGATATCTCCTCTTGCCATATCTCTCTTGTAGCAAACACAGACAGCTCAAAATTACACACAATGTGTTGAAGACCAAGGCTCACAAATGTGATGTGAATTGTTTTTTTCTCCCATGTTGCATTTAAGAGAAAACAGCAAATGCTCATTTAAGGCCAAAATGCATTGAGATCAATGAAAACAGCAAAAGCGCATGCTTTGCGATATTTCCTCTTGTAGCAAACACAGAGGGCTCAATATTACACACAATGTGTTGAAGACCAAGCCACACAAATGTTAAGTGAAAAGGTTTTTCTCCCATGTTGCATTTAAGAGAAAACATCAAAATAGCCAAAATGCATTGAAACCAATGGAAACAGCAAAAGTGCAATCTTTGTGATATCTCCTCTTGTAGCACACACAGACAGCTCAAAATTAAACACAATGTGTTGAAGACCAAGGCCCACAAATGTGATGTGAAATAGTTTTTCTCCCATGTTGCGTTTAAGAGAAAACAGCAAATGCTCGTTTTAGGCCAAAATGCATTGAAATCAATGGAAACAGCAAAAGCGCATTCTTTGTGATGTCTCCTTTTGTAGCAAACACAGAAAGCTCAAAATTACACACAATGTGTTGAAGACCATGGCTCACAAATGTGATGTGAAATGGTTTTTCTCCCATGTTGCGTTTAAAAGGAAACAGCAAATGCTCATTTTAGGCCAAAATGCATTGAAATCAATGAAAACAGCAAAAGCGCATACTTTGCAATATCTCCTCTTGTAGCAAACACAGACAGCTCAAAATTACATACAATGTGTTGATGAACAAGGCCCACAAATGTGATGTGAAATGGTTTTTCTCCCATTTTGCGTTTAAGAGAAAACAGTGAATGCTCGTTTTAGTCCAAAATGCTTTGAAACCAATGGAAACAGCAAAAGTGCATACTTTGCCATATCTCCTCTTGTAGAAAATACAGACAGCTCAAAATTTCATACATTGTGTTGAAGACCAAGGCCCACAAATGTGATGTGAAATTAATTTTCTCCCATGTTGCGTTTAGGAAAAAACAGCAAATGCACGTTTTAGGCCAAAATTCATTGAAATGAAAGGAAACAGCAAAAGTGCATACTTTGCGATATATCCTCTTGTAGCAAACACAGACAGCTCAAAATTAAACACAATGTGTTGAAGTCCAAGGCCCACAAATGTGATGCAAAATGTTTTTTCTCCCATGTTGCGTTTAGGAGAAAACAGCAAATGCACGTTTTAGGCCAAAATGCATTGAAATCAATGGAAACAGCAAAAGTGCATACTTTGCGATATCTCCTCTTGTAGCAAACACAGACAGGTCAAAGTTACACACAATGTGTTGAAGACCAAGGCCCACAAATGTGATGTGAAATGGTTTTTCTCCCATGTTGCGTTTAAGAGAAAACCGCAAATGCTCGTTTTAGGCCAAAATGCTTTGAAACCAATGGAAACAGCAAAAGTGCATACTTTGCCATATCTTCTCTTGTAGCAAACACAGACAGCTCTAAATTTCACACATTGTGTTGAAGACCAAGGCCCACAAATGTGATGTGAAATGGTTTTTATCCAATTTTGCGATTAGGAGAAAACAGCAAATGCTCATTTTAGGCCAAAATGCATAGAAATCAATTGAAACAGCAAAAGTGCATATTTTGCGATATCTCCTCTTGTAGCAAACACAGACAGCTCAAAATTAAACACAATGTGTTGAAGACCAAGGCCCACAAATGTGATGTGAAATGGTTTTTCTCCCATGCTGCATTTAATAGAAAACAGCAACTGCTCATTTTAGTCCAAAATGCATTGAAATCAATGGAAACAGCAAAAGCGCACACTCTGCGATATCTCCTCTTGCCATATCTCTCTTGTAGCAAACACAGACAGCTCAAAATTAAACACAATGTGTTGAAGATGAAGGCCCACAAATGTGATGTGAATTGTTTTTACTCCCCTGTTGCGTTTAAGAGAAAACAACAAATGCTCATTTAAGGCCAAAATGCATTGAAATCAATGGAAACAGCAAAAGCGCATGCTTTGCGATATCTCCTCTTGTAGCAAACACAGAGGGCTCAAAATTACATACAATGTGTTGAAGAACAACGCCCACAAATGTGATGTGAAATGGTTTTTCTCCCATGTTGCATTTAAGAGAAAACAGCAAATGCTCTATATTACGCACAAAGTGTTGAAGAACAAGGCCCACAAATGTGATGTGTAATGGTTTTTCTCCCATGTTGCGTTTAAGAGAAAATAGCAATGCTCAAAATGCTTTGAAATCAATGGAAATAGCAAAAGCTCATACTTTGCGATATCTCCACTTGTAGCAAACACAGACAGCTCTAAATTACACACAATGTGTTGAAGACCAAGGCCCAGTGATGTGAAATAGTATTTCTCCCTTGTTGCATTTAAGAGGAAACAGCTAATGCTCGTTTTAGGCCAAAATGCATTGAAGTCAAAGGAAACAGCAAAAGCGCATACTTAGCCATATCTCCTCTTGTAGCAAACACAGACAGCACAAGATTACACACAATGTGTTGAAGACCATGGCTCACAAATGTGATGTGAAATGGTTTTTCTCCCATGTTGCGTTTAAAAGGAAACAGCAAATGCTCATTTTAGGCCAAATTGCATTGAAATCAATGAAAACATCAAAAGCACATACTTTGCAATATCTCCTCTTGTAGCAAACACAGACAGCTCAAAATTACATACAATGTGTTGATGAACAAGGCCCACAAATGTGATGTGAAATGGTTTTTCTCCCATTTTGCGTTTAAGAGAAAACAGTGAATGCTCGTTTTAGTCCAAAATGCTTTAAAACCAATGGAAACAGCAAAAGTGCATACTTTGCCATATCTCCTCTTGTAGAAAATACAGACAGCTCAAAATTTCATACATTGTGTTGAAGACCAAGGCCCACAAATGTGATGTGAAATGAATTTTCTCCCATGTTGCGTTTAGGAAAAAACAGCAAAGGCACGTTTTAGGCCAAAATTCATTGAAATGAATGGAAACAGCAAAAGTGCATACTTTGCGATATATCCTCTTGTAGCAAACACAGACAGCTCAAAATTAAACACAATGTGTTGAAGTCCAAGGCCCACAAATGTGATGCGAAATGTTTTTTCTCCCATGATGCGTTTAGGAGAAAACAGCAAATGCACGTTTTAGGCCAAAATGCATTGAAATCAATGGAAACAGCAAAAGTGCATACTTTGCGATATCTCCTCTTGTAGCAAACACAGACAGGTCAACGTTACACACAATGTGTTGAAGACCAAGGCCCACAAATGTGATGTGAAATGGTTTTTCTCCCATGTTGCGTTTAAGAGAAAACCGCAAATGCTCGTTTTAGGCCAAAATGCTTTGAAACCAATGGAAACAGCAAAAGTGCATACTTTGCCATATCTTCTCTTGTAGCAAACACAGACAGCTCTAAATTTCACACATTGTGTTGAAGACCAAGGCCCACAAATGTGATGTGAAATGATTTTTATCCAATTTTGCGATTAGGAGAAAACAGCAAATGCTCATTTTAGGCCAAAATGCATAGAAATCAATTGAAACAGCAAAAGTGCATATTTTGCGATATCTCCTCTTGTAGCAAACACAGACAGCTCAAAATTAAACACAATGTGTTGAAGACCAAGGCCCACAAATGTGATGTGAAATGGTTTTTCTCCCATGCTGCATTTAATAGAAAACAGCAACTGCTCATTTTAGTCCAAAATGCATTGAAATCAATGGAAACAGCAAAAGCGCACACTCTGCGATATCTCCTCTTGCCATATCTCTCTTGTAGCAAACACAGACAGCTCAAAATTAAACACAATGTGTTGAAGACAAAGGCCCACAAATGTGAGGTGAATTGTTTTTACTCCCCTATTGCGTTTAAGAGAAAACAACAAATGCTCATTTAAGGCCAAAATGCATTGAAATCAATGGAAACAGCAAAAGCGCATGCTTTGCGATATCTCCTCTTGTAGCAAACACAGAGGGCTCAAAATTACACACAATGTGTTGAAGAACAACGCCCACAAATGTGATGTGAAATGGTTTTTCTCCCATGTTGCATTTAAGAGAAAACAGCAAATGCTCTATATTACGCACAAAGTGTTGAAGAACAAGGCCCACAAATGTGATGTGTAATGGTTTTTCTCCCATGTTGCGTTTAAGAGAAAATAGCAATGCTCAAAATGCTTTGAAATCAATGGAAATAGCAAAAGCTCATACTTTGCAATATCTCCGCTTGTAGCAAACACAGACAGCTCTAAATTACACACAATGTGTTGAAGACCAAGGCCCAGTGATGTGAAATAGTATTTCTCCCTTGTTGCGTTTAAGAGGAAACAGCTAATGCTCGTTTTAGGCCAAAATGCATTGAAGTCAAAGGAAACAGCAAAAGCGCATACTTAGCCATATCTCCTCTTGTAGCAAACACAGACAGCACAAGATTACACACAATGTGTTGAAGACCATGGCTCACAAATGTGATGTGAAATGGTTTTTCTCCCATGTTGCGTTTAAAAGGAAACAGCAAATGCTCATTTTAGGCCAAAATGCATTGAAATCAATGAAAACATCAAAGCACATACTTTGCAATATCTCCTCTTGTAGCAAACACAGACAGCTCAAAATTACATACAATGTGTTGATGAACAAGGCCCACAAATGTGATGTGAAATGGTTTTTCTCCCATTTTGCGTTTAAGAGAAAACAGTGAATGCTCGTTTTAGTCCAAAATGCTTTGAAACCAATGGAAACAGCAAAAGTGCATACTTTGCCATATCTCCTCTTGTAGAAAATACAGACAGCTCAAAATTTCATACATTGTGTTGAAGACCAAGGCCCACAAATGTGATGTGAAATGAATTTTCTCCCATGTTGCGTTTAGGAAAAAACAGCAAAGGCACGTTTTAGGCCAAAATTCATTGAAATGAATGGAAACAGCAAAAGTGCATACTTTGCGATATATCCTCTTGTAGCAAACACAGACAGCTCAAAATTAAACACAATGTGTTGAAGTCCAAGGCCCACAAATGTGATGCGAAATGTTTTTCTCCCATGATGCGTTTAGGAGAAAACAGCAAATGCACATTTTAGGCCAAAATGCATTGAAATCAATGGAAACAGCAAAAGTGCATACTTTGCGATATCTCCTCTTGTAGCAAACACAGACAGGTCAAAGTTACACACAATGTGTTGAAGACCAAGGCCCACAAATGTGATGTGAAATGGTTTTTCTCCCATGTTGCGTTTAAGAGAAAACCGCAAATGCTCGTTTTAGGCCAAAATGCTTTGAAACCAATGGAAACAGCAAAAGTGCATACTTTGCCATATCTTCTCTTGTAGCAAACACAGACAGCTCTAAATTTCACACATTGTGTTGAAGACCAAGGCCCACAAATGTGATGTAAAATGATTTTTATCCAATTTTGCGATTAGGAGAAAACAGCAAATGCTCATTTTAGGCCAAAATGCATAGAAATCAATTGAAACAGCAAAAGTGCATATTTTGCGATATCTCCTCTTGTAGCAAACACAGACAGCTCAAAATTAAACACAATGTGTTGAAGACCAAGGCCCACAAATGTGATGTGAAATGGTTTTTCTCCCATGCTGCATTTAATAGAAAACAGCAACTGCTCATTTTAGTCCAAAATGCATTGAAATCAATGGAAACAGCAAAAGCGCACACTCTGCGATATCTCCTCTTGCCATATCTCTCTTGTAGCAAACACAGACAGCTCAAAATTAAACACAATGTGTTGAAGACAAAGGCCCACAAATGTGAGGTGAATTGTTTTTACTCCCCTGTTGCGTTTAAGAGAAAACAACAAATGCTCATTTAAGGCCAAAATGCATTGAAATCAATGGAAACAGCAAAAGCGCATGCTTTGCGATATCTCCTCTTGTAGCAAACACAGAGGGCTCAAAATTACACACAATGTGTTGAAGAACAACGCCCACAAATGTGATGTGAAATGGTTTTTCTCCCATGTTGCATTTAAGAGAAAACAGCAAATGCTCTATATTACGCACAAAGTGTTGAAGAACAAGGCCCACAAATGTGATGTGTAATGGTTTTTCTCCCATGTTGCGTTTAAGAGAAAATAGCAATGCTCAAAATGCTTTGAAATCAATGGAAATAGCAAAAGCTCATACTTTGCGATATCTCCGCTTGTAGCAAACACAGACAGCTCTAAATTACACACAATGTGTTGAAGACCAAGGCCCAGTGATGTGAAATAGTATTTCTCCCTTGTTGCGTTTAAGAGGAAACAGCTAATGCTCGTTTTAGGCCAAAATGCATTGAAGTCAAAGGAAACAGCAAAAGCGCATACTTAGCCATATCTCCTCTTGTAGCAAACACAGACAGCACAAGATTACACACAATGTGTTGAAGACCATGGCTCACAAATGTGATGTGAAATGGTTTTTCTCCCATGTTGCGTTTAAAAGGAAACAGCAAATGCTCATTTTAGGCCAAAATGCATTGAAATCAATGAAAACATCAAAAGCACATACTTTGCAATATCTCCTCTTATAGCAAACACAGACAGCTCAAAATTACATACAATGTGTTGATGAACAAGGCCCACAAATGTGATGTGAAATGGTTTTTCTCCCATTTTGCGTTTAAGAGAAAACAGTGAATGCTCGTTTTAGTCCAAAATGCTTTGAAACCAATGGAAACAGCAAAAGTGCATACTTTGCCATATCTCCTCTTGTAGAAAATACAGACAGCTCAAAATTTCATACATTGTGTTGAAGACCAAGGCCCACAAATGTGATGTGAAATGAATTTTCTCCCATGTTGCGTTTAGGAAAAAACAGCAAAGGCACGTTTTAGGCCAAAATTCATTGAAATGAATGGAAACAGCAAAAGTGCATACTTTGCGATATATCCTCTTGTAGCAAACACAGACAGCTCAAAATTAAACACAATGTGTTGAAGTCCAAGGCCCACAAATGTGATGCGAAATGTTTTTTCTCCCATGATGCGTTTAGGAGAAAACAGCAAATGCACGTTTTAGGCCAAAATGCATTGAAATCAATGGAAACAGCAAAAGTGCATACTTTGCGATATCTCCTCTTGTAGCAAACACAGACAGGTCAAAGTTACACACAATGTGTTGAAGACCAAGGCCCACAAATGTGATGTGAAATGGTTTTTCTCCCATGTTGCGTTTAAGAGAAAACCGCAAATGCTCGTTTTAGGCCAAAATGCTTTGAAACCAATGGAAACAGCAAAAGTGCATACTTTGCCATATCTTCTCTTGTAGCAAACACAGACAGCTCTAAATTTCACACATTGTGTTGAAGACCAAGGCCCACAAATGTGATGTAAAATGATTTTTATCCAATTTTGCGATTAGGAGAAAACAGCAAATGCTCATTTTAGGCCAAAATGCATAGAAATCAATTGAAACAGCAAAAGTGCATATTTTGCGATATCTCCTCTTGTAGCAAACACAGACAGCTCAAAATTAAACACAATGTGTTGAAGACCAAGGCCCACAAATGTGATGTGAAATGGTTTTTCTCCCATGCTGCATTTAATAGAAAACAGCAACTGCTCATTTTAGTCCAAAATGCATTGAAATCAATGGAAACAGCAAAAGCGCACACTCTGCGATATCTCCTCTTGCCATATCTCTCTTGTAGCAAACACAGACAGCTCAAAATTAAACACAATGTGTTGAAGACAAAGGCCCACAAATGTGAGGTGAATTGTTTTTACTCCCCTGTTGCGTTTAAGAGAAAACAACAAATGCTCATTTAAGGCCAAAATGCATTGAAATCAATGGAAACAGCAAAAGCGCATGCTTTGCGATATCTCCTCTTGTAGCAAACACAGAGGGCTCAAAATTACACACAATGTGTTGAAGAACAACGCCCACAAATGTGATGTGAAATGGTTTTTCTCCCATGTTGCATTTAAGAGAAAACAGCAAATGCTCTATATTACGCACAAAGTGTTGAAGAACAAGGCCCACAAATGTGATGTGTAATGGTTTTTCTCCCATGTTGCGTTTAAGAGAAAATAGCAATGCTCAAAATGCTTTGAAATCAATGGAAATAGCAAAAGCTCATACTTTGCGATATCTCCGCTTGTAGCAAACACAGACAGCTCTAAATTACACACAATGTGTTGAAGACCAAGGCCCAGTGATGTGAAATAGTATTTCTCCCTTGTTGCGTTTAATAGGAAACAGCTAATGCTCGTTTTAGGCCAAAATGCATTGAAGTCAAAGGAAACAGCAAAAGCGCATACTTAGCCATATCTCCTCTTGTAGCAAACACAGACAGCACAAGATTACACACAATGTGTTGAAGACCATGGCTCACAAATGTGATGTGAAATGGTTTTTCTCCCATGTTGCGTTTAAAAGGAAACAGCAAATGCTCATTTTAGGCCAAAATGCATTGAAATCAATGAAAACATCAAAAGCACATACTTTGCAATATCTCCTCTTATAGCAAACACAGACAGCTCAAAATTACATACAATGTGTTGATGAACAAGGCCCACAAATGTGATGTGAAATGGTTTTTCTCCCATTTTGCGTTTAAGAGAAAACAGTGAATGCTCGTTTTAGTCCAAAATGCTTTGAAACCAATGGAAACAGCAAAAGTGCATACTTTGCCATATCTCCTCTTGTAGAAAATACAGACAGCTCAAAATTTCATACATTGTGTTGAAGACCAAGGCCCACAAATGTGATGTGAAATGAATTTTCTCCCATGTTGCGTTTAGGAAAAAACAGCAAAGGCACGTTTTAGGCCAAAATTCATTGAAATGAATGGAAACAGCAAAAGTGCATACTTTGCGATATATCCTCTTGTAGCAAACACAGACAGCTCAAAATTAAACACAATGTGTTGAAGTCCAAGGCCCACAAATGTGATGCAAAATGTTTTTTCTCCCATGATGCGTTTAGGAGAAAACAGCAAATGCACGTTTTAGGCCAAAATGCATTGAAATCAATGGAAACAGCAAAAGTGCATACTTTGCGATATCTCCTCTTGTAGCAAACACAGACAGGTCAAAGTTACACACAATGTGTTGAAGACCAAGGCCCACAAATGTGATGTGAAATGGTTTTTCTCCCATGTTGCGTTTAAGAGAAAACCGCAAATGCTCGTTTTAGGCCAAAATGCTTTGAATCCAATGGAAACAGCAAAAGTGCATACTTTGCCATATCTTCTCTTGTAGCAAACACAGACAGCTCTAAATTTCACACATTGTGTTGAAGACCAAGGCCCACAAATGTGATGTGAAATGATTTTTATCCAATTTTGCGATTAGGAGAAAACAGCAAATGCTCATTTTAGGCCAAAATGCATAGAAATCAATTGAAACAGCAAAAGTGCATATTTTGCGATATCTCCTCTTGTAGCAAACACAGACAGCTCAAAATTAAACACAATGTGTTGAAAACCAAGGCCCACAAATGTGATGTGAAATGGTTTTTCTCCCATGCTGCATTTAATAGAAAACAGCAACTGCTCATTTTAGTCCAAAATGCATTGAAATCAATGGAAACAGCAAAAGCGCACACTCTGCGATATCTCCTCTTGCCATATCTCTCTTGTAGCAAACACAGACAGCTCAAAATTAAACACAATGTGTTGAAGACAAAGGCCCACAAATGTGAGGTGAATTGTTTTTACTCCCCTGTTGCGTTTAAGAGAAAACAACAAATGCTCATTTAAGGCCAAAATGCATTGAAATCAATGGAAACAGCAAAAGCGCATGCTTTGCGATATCTCCTCTTGTAGCAAACACAGAGGGCTCAAAATTACACACAATGTGTTGAAGAACAACGCCCACAAATGTGATGTGAAATGGTTTTTCTCCCATGTTGCATTTAAGAGAAAACAGCAAATGCTCTATATTACACACAATGTGTTGAAGAACAAGGCCCACAAATGTGATGTGAAATGTTTTTTCTCCCATGTTGCGTTTAAGAGAAAATAGCAATGCTCAAAATGCTTTGAAATCAATGGAAATAGCAAAAGCTCATACTTTGCGATATCTCCGCTTGTAGCAAACACAGACAGCTCTAAATTACACACAATGTGTTGAAGACCAAGGCCCAGTGATGTGAAATAGTATTTCTCCCTTGTTGCGTTTAAGAGGAAACAGCTAATGCTCGTTTTAGGCCAAAATGCATTGAAGTCAAAGGAAACAGCAAAAGCGCATACTTAGCCATATCTCCTCTTGTAGCAAACACAGACAGCACAAAATTACACACAATGTGTTGAAGAACAAGGCCCACAAATGTGATGTGAAATGGTTTTTCTCCCATGTTGCGTTTAAGAAAAAACAGTAAATGCTCAAAATTACACACAATGTGTTGAAGAACAAGGCCCACAAATGTGATGTGAAATGGTTTTTCTCCCATGTTGCGTTTAAGAGTAAACAGCAACAGCTCGTTTTAGGCCAAAATGCATTGAAATCAATGGAAACAGCAAAAGCGCACACTCTGCGATATCTCCTCTTGCCATATCTCTCTTGTAGCAAACACAGACAGCTCAAAATTACACACAATGTGTTGAAGACCAAGGCTCACAAATGTGATGTGAATTGTTTTTTTCTCCCATGTTGCATTTAAGAGAAAACAGCAAATGCTCATTTAAGGCCAAAATGCATTGAGATCAATGAAAACAGCAAAAGCGCATGCTTTGCGATATTTCCTCTTGTAGCAAACACAGAGGGCTCAATATTACACACAATGTGTTGAAGACCAAGCCACACAAATGATAAGTGAAAAGGTTTTTCTCCCATGTTGCATTTAAGAGAAAACAGCAAAATAGCCAAAATGCATTGAAACCAATGGAAACAGCAAAAGTGCAATCTTTGTGATATCTCCTCTTGTAGCACACACAGACAGCTCAAAATTAAACACAATGTGTTGAAGACCAAGGCCCACAAATGTGATGTGAAATAGTTTTTCTCCCATGTTGCGTTTAAGAGAAAACAGCAAATGCTCGTTTTAGGCCAAAATGCATTTAAATCAATGGAAACAGCAAAAGCGCATTCTTTGTGATGTTTCCTTTTGTAGCAAACACAGAAAGCTCAAAATTAAACACAATGTGTTGAAGACCATGGCTCACAAATGTGATGTGAAATGGTTTTTCTCCCATGTTGCGTTTAAAAGGAAACAGCAAATGCTCATTTTAGGACAAAATGCATTGAAATCAATGAAAACAGCAAAAGCGCATACTTTGCAATATCTCCTCTTGTAGCAAACACAGACAGCTCAAAATTACATACAATGTGTTGATGAACAAGGCCCACAAATGTGATGTGAAATGGTTTTTCTCCCATTTAGCGTTTAAGAGAAAACAGTGAATGCTCGTTTTAGTCCAAAATGCTTTGAAACCAATGGAAACAGCAAAAGTGCATACTTTGCCATATCTCCTCTTGTAGAAAATACAGACAGCTCAAAATTTCATGCATTGTGTTGAAGACCAAGGCCCACAAATGTGATGTGAAATGAATTTTCTCCCATGATGCGTTTAGGAAAAAAAAGCAAATGCACGTTTTAGGCCAAAATTCTTTGAAATGAATGGAAACAGCAAAAGTGCATACTTTGCGATATATCCTCTTGTAGCAAACACAGACAGCTCAAAATTAAACACAATGTGTTGAAGTCCAAGGCCCACAAATGTGATGCGAAATGTTTTTTCTCCCATGTTGCATTTAGGAGAAAACAGCAAATGCACGTTTTAGGCCAAAATGCATTGAAATCAATGGAAACAGCAAAAGTGCATACTTTGCCATATCTTCTCTTGTAGCAAACACAGACAGCTCAAAATTTCACACATTGTGTTGAAGACCAAGGCCCACAAATGTGATGTGAAATGATTTTTATCCAATTTTGCGATTAGGAGAAAACAGCAAATGCTCATTTTAGGCCAAAATGCATAGAAATCAATTGAAACAGCAAAAGTGCATATTTTGCAATATCTCCTCTTGTAGCAAACACAGACATCTCAAAATTAAACACAATGTGTTGAAGACCAAGGCCCACAAATGTGATGTGAAATGGTTTTTCTCCCATGCTGCGTTTAAGAGAAAACAGCAACTGCTCATTTTAGTCCAAAATGCATTGAAATCAATGGAAACAGCAAAAGCGCACACTCTGCGATATCTCCTCTTGCCATATCTCTCTTGTAGCAAACACAGACAGCTCAAAGTTAAACACAATGTGTTGAAGACGAAGGCCCACAAATGTGATGTGAATTGTTTTTACTCCCCTGTTGCGTTTAAGAGAAAACAACAAATGCTCATTTAAGGCAAAAATGCATTGAAATCAATGGAAACAGCAAAAGCGCATGCTTTGCGATATCTCCTCTTGTAGCAAACACAGAGGGCTCAAAATTACACACAATGTGTTGAAGAACAACGCCCACAAATGTGATGTGAAATGGTTTTTCTCCCATGTTGCATTTAAGAGAAAACAGCAAATGCTCTATATTACACACAATGTGTTGAAGAACAAGGCCCACAAATGTGATGTGAAATGGTTTTTCTCCCATGTTGCGTTTAAGAGAAAACAGCAATGCTCAAAATGCTTTGAAATCAATGGAAATAGCAAAAGCTCATACTTTGCGATATCTTCGCTTGTAGCAAACACAGACAGCTCTAAATTACACACAATGTGTTGAAGACCAAGGCCCAGTGATGTGAAATAGTATTTCTCCCTTGTTGCGTTTAAGAGGAAACAGCTAATGCTCGTTTTAGGCCAAAATGCATTTAAGTCAAAGGAAACAGCAAAAGCGCATACTTAGCCATATCTCCTCTTGTAGCAAACACAGACAGCACAAAATTACACACAATGTGTTGAAGAACAAGGCCCACAAATGTGATGTGAAATGGTTCTTCTCCCATGTTGCGTTTAAGAAAAAACAGTAAATGCTCAAAATTACACACAATGTGTTGAAGAACAAGGCCCACAAATGTGATGTGAAATGGTTTTTCTCCCATGTTGCGTTTAAGAGTAAACAGCAACAGCTCGTTTTAGGCCAAAATGCATTGAAATCAATGGAAACAGCAAAAGCGCACACTCTGCGATATCTCCTCTTGCCATATCTCTCTTGTAGCAAACACAGACAGCTCAAAATTACACACAATGTGTTGAAGACCAAGGCTCACAAATGTGATGTGAATTGTTTTTTTCTCCCATGTTGCATTTAAGAGAAAACAGCAAATGCTCATTTAAGGCCAAAATGCATTGAGATCAATGAAAACAGCAAAAGCGCATGCTTTGCGATATTTCCTCTTGTAGCAAACACAGAGGGCTCTATATTACACACAATGTGTTGAAGACCAAGCCACACAAATGTTAAGTGAAAAGGTTTTTCTCCCATGTTGCATTTAAGAGAAAACAGCAAAAGAGCCAAAATGCATTGAAACCAATGGAAACAGCAAAAGTGCAATCTTTGTGATATCTCCTCTTGTAGCACACACAGACAGCTCAAAATTAAACACAATGTGTTGAAGACCAAGGGCCACAAATGTGATGTGAAATAATTTTTCTCCCATGTTGCGTTTAAGAGAAAACAGCAAATGCTCGTTTTAGGCCAAAATGCATTGAAATCAATGGAAACAGCAAAAGCGCATTCATTGTGATGTCTCCTTTTGTAGCAAACACAGAAAGCTCAAAATTACACACAATGTGTTAAAGAGCATGGCTCACAAATGTGATGTGAAATGGTTTTTCTCCCATGTTTTGTTTAAAAGGAAACAGCAAATGCTCATTTAAGGCCAAAATGCATTGAAATCAATGAAAACAGCAAAAGCGCATGCTTTGCAATATTTCCTCTTGTAGCAAACACAGAGGGTTCAATATTACACACAATGTGTTGAAGATCAAGCCACACAAATGTTAAGTGAAAAAGTTTTTCTCCCATGTTGCATTTAAGAGAAAACAGCAAAAGAGCCAAAATGCATTGAAACCAATGGAAACAGCAAAAGTGCATTCTTTGTGATATCTCCTCTTGTAGCACACACAGACAGCTCAAAATTACACACAATGTGTTGAAGACCATGGCTCACAAATGTGATGTGAAATGGTTTTTCTCCCATGTTGCGTTTAAAAGGAAACAGCAAATGCTCATTTTAGGCAAAAATGCATTGAAATCAATGAAAACAGCAAAAGCGCATACTTTGCAATATCTCCTCTTGTAGCAAACACAGACAGCTCAAAATTACAAACAATGTGTTGATGAACAAGGCCCACAAATGTGATGTGAAATGGTTTTGTTCCCATTTTGCGTTTAAGAGAAAACAGTGAATGCTCGTTTTAGTCCAAAATGCTTTGAAACCAATGGAAACAGCAAAAGTGCATACTTTGCCATATCTCCTCTTGTAGAAAATACAGACAGCTCAAAATTTCATACATTGTGTTGAAGACCAAGGCCCACAAATGTGATGTGAAATGAATTTTCTCCCATGTTGCGTTTAGGAAAAAACAGCAAATGCACGTTTTAGGCCAAAATGCATTGAAATCAATGGAAACAGCAAAAGTGCATACTTTGCGATATATCCTCTTGTAGCAAACACAGACAGCTCAAAATTAAACACAATGTGTTGAAGTCCAAGGCCCACAAATGTGATGCGAAATGTTTTTTCTCCCATGTTGCGTTTAGGAGAAAACAGCAAATGCACATTTTAGGCCAAAATGCATTGAAATCAATGGAAACAGCAAAAGTGCATACTTTGCGATATCTCCTCTTGTAGCAAACACATACAGGTCAAAGTTACACACAATGTGTTGAAGACCAAGGCCCACAAATGTGATGTGAAATGGTTTTTCTCCCATGTTGCGTTTAAGAGAAAACCGCAAATGCTCGTTTTAGGTCAAAATGCTTTGAAACCAATGGAAACAGCAAAAGTGCATACTTTGCCAAATCTTCTCTTGTAGAAAACACAGACAGCTCAAAATTTCACACATTGTGTTGAAGACCAAGGCCCACAAATGTGATGTGAAATGGTTTTTATCCAATTTTGCATTTAGGAGAAAACAGCAAATGCTCATTTTAGGCCAAAATGCATTGAAATCAATTGAAACAGCAAAAGTGCATATTTTGCGATATCTCCTCTTGTAGCAAACACAGACAGCTCAAAATTAAACACAATGTGTTGTAGACCAAGGCCCACAAATGTGATGTGAAATGGTTTTTCTCCCATGCTGCGTTTAAGAGAAAACAGCAACTGCTCATTTTAGTCCAAAATGCATTGAAATCAATATAAACAGCAAAAGCGCACACTCTGCGATATCTCCTCTTGCCATATCTCTCTTGTAGCAAACACAGACAGCTCAAAATTAAACACAATGTGTTGAAGACGAAGGCCCACAAATGTGATGTGAATTGTTTTTACTCCCCTGTTGCGTTTAAGAGAAAACAGCAAATGCCCGTTTTAGGCCAAAATGCATTGAAATCAATGGAAACAGCAAAAGTGCATACTTTGCGATATCTCCTCTTGTAGCAAGCACAGACAGCTCAAAATTATACACAATGTGTTGAAGAACAAGGCCCAGTGATGTGAAATAGTTTTTCTCCCTTGTTGCGTTTAAGAGAAAACAGGAAATGCCCGTTTTAGGCCAAAATGCATTGAAATCAATGGAAACAGCAAAAGTCCATACTTTGCCATATCTCCTCTTGTAGCAAGCACAGACAGCTCAAAATTAAACACAATGTGTTGAAGAACAAGGCCCAATGATGTGAAATAGTTTTTCTCCCTTGTTGCGTTTAAGAGAAAACAGGAAATGCCCGTTTTAGGCCAAAATGCATTGAAATCAATGGAAACAGCAAAAGCGCACACTCTGCGATATCTCCTCTTGCCATATCTCTCTTGTAGCAAACACAGACAGCTCAAAATTACACACAATGTGTTGAAGACCAAGGCCCACAAATGTGATGTGAAATGGTTTTTCTCCCATGTTGCGTTTAAGAGAAAACCGCAAATGCTCGTTTTAGGTCAAAATGCTTTGAAACCAATGGAAACAGCAAAAGTGCATACTTTGCCATATCTTCTCTTGTAGCAAACACAGACAGCTCAAAATTTCACACATTGTGTTGAAGACCAAGGCCCACAAATGTGATGTGAAATGGTTTTTATCCAATTTTGCATTTAGGAGAAAACAGCAAATGCTCATTTTAGGCCAAAATGCATTGAAATCAATTGAAACAGCAAAAGTGCATATTTTGCGATATCTCCTCTTGTAGCAAACACAGACAGCTCAAAATTAAACACAATGTGTTGTAGACCAAGGCCCACAAATGTGATGTGAAATGGTTTTTCTCCCATGCTGCGTTTAAGAGAAAACAGCAACTGCTCATTTTAGTCCAAAATGCATTGAAATCAATATAAACAGCAAAAGCTCACACTCTGCGATATCTCCTCTTGCCATATCTCTCTTGTAGCAAACACAGACAGCTCAAAATTAAACACAATGTGTTGAAGACGAAGGCCCACAAATGTGATGTGAATTGTTTTTACTCCCCTGTTGCGTTTAAGAGAAAACAGCAAATGCCCGTTTTAGGCCAAAATGCATTGAAATCAATGGAAACAGCAAAAGTGCATACTTTGCGATATCTCCTCTTGTAGCAAGCACAGACAGCTCAAAATTATACACAATGTGTTGAAGAACAAGGCCCAGTGATGTGAAATAGTTTTTCTCCCTTGTTGCGTTTAAGAGAAAACAGGAAATGCCCGTTTTAGGCCAAAATGCATTGAAATCAATGGAAACAGCAAAAGTCCATACTTTGCGATATCTCCTCTTGTAGCAAGCACAGACAGCTCAAAATTAAACACAATGTGTTGAAGAACAAGGCCCAATGATGTGAAATAGTTTTTCTCCCTTGTTGCGTTTAAGAGAAAACAGGAAATGCCCGTTTTAGGCCAAAATGCATTGAAATCAATGGAAACAGCAAAAGCGCACACTCTGCGATATCTCCTCTTGCCATATCTCTCTTGTAGCAAACACAGACAGCTCAAAATTACACACAATGTGTTGAAGACCAAGGCCCACAAATGTGATGTGAAATGGTTTTTCTCCCATGTTGCATTTAAGAGAAAACAGCAAATGCTCATTTAAGACCAAAACGCATTGAAATCAATGGATACAGCAAAAGCACATGCTTTGCGATATCTCCTCTTATAGCAAACACAGAGGGCTCAAAATTACACTCAATGTGTTGAAGACCAAGGCACACAAATGTTATGTGAAATGGTTTTGTTCCCATGTTGCGTTTAGGAGAAAACAGCAAATGAGCCAAAATGCATTGAAACCAATGGAAACAGCAAAAGAGCATACTTTGCCATATCTCCTCTTGTAGCAAACACAGACAGCTCAAAATTACACACATTGTGTTGAAGACCAAGGCCAACAAATGTAATGTGAAATTGTTTTCTCCCATGTTGCGTTTAAGAGAAAACAGCAAATGCTCGTTTTAGGCCAAAATGCATTGAAATCAATGGAAACAGCTAAAGCGCATACTTTGCCATATCTCCTCATGTAGCAAATACTGACAGCTCAGAATTTCACACATTGTGTTGAAGTCCAAGGCCCACAAATGTGATGTGAAATGGTTTTTCTCCCATGTTGCATTTAAGAGGAAACAGCAAATGCTCATTTTAGGCCAAAATGCATTGAAATAAATGAAAACAGCAAAAGCGCATACTTTGCAATATCTCCTCTTGTAGCAAACACAGACAGCTCAAAATTACATACAATGTGTTGATGAACAAGGCCCACAAATGTGATGTTAATTGGTTTTTCTCCCATGTTGCGTTTAAGAGAAAACAGCAAAATGCCAGTTTTAGGCCAAAATGCATTGAAACCAATGGAAACAGCTAAAGTGCATACTTTGCCATATCTCCTCTTGTAGCAAATACAGACAGCTCAAAATTTTAAACATTGTGTTGAAGGCCAAGGCCCACAATTGTGATGTGAAATGGTTTTTCTCCCGTGTTGCGTTTAAGAGAAAAACGCAAATGCTCATTTAGGCCAAAATGCTTTGAAACCAATGGAAACAGCAACAGTGCATACTTTGCCATATCTCCTCTTGAAGCAAACACAGACAGCTCAAAATTAAACACAATGTGTTGAAGTCCAAGGCCCACAAATGTGATGTGAAATGGTTTTTCTCCCATGTTTCTTTAAGAGAAAACAGTGAATGCTCGTTTTAGGCCAAAATGCTTTGAAACCAATGGAAACAGCAAAAGTGCATACTTTGCCATATCTCCTCTTGTAGCAAACACAGACAGCTCAAAATGTCACACAATGGGTTGAAGACCAAGGCCAACAAATGTAATGTGAAATGGTTTTTCTCCCATGTTGCGTTTAAGAGCAAACAGCAACTGCTCGTTTTAGGCCAAAATGCATTGAAATCAATGGAAACAGCAAAAGCGCACACTCTGCGATATCTCCTCTTGCCATATCTCTCTTGTAGCAAACACAGACAGCTCAAAATTACACACAATGTGTTGAAGACCAAGGCCCACAAATGTGATGTGAATTGTTTCTTCTCCCTGTTGCTTTTAAGAGAAAACAAAAAATGCTCGTTTTAGGCCAAAATGCATTGAAATCAAAGGAAACAGCAAAAGTGCATACTTTGCCATATCTCCTCTAGTAGCAAACACAGACAGCTCAAAATTAAACACAATGTGTTGAAGAACAAGGCCCACAAATGTGATGTGAAATGGTTTTTCTCCCATGTTGCGTTGAAGAGAAAACGGCAATTGCTCGTTTTAGGCCAAAATGCATTGAAATCAATGGAAACAGCAAAAGCGCACACTCTGCGATATCTCCTCTTCCCATGTCTCTCTTGTAGCAAACACAGACAGCTCAAAATTACAAACAATGTGTTGAAGACCAAGGCCCACAAATGTGATGTGAATTGTTTTTTCTCCCCTGTTGCTTTTAAGAGAAATTAACAAATGCTCGTTTTAGGCCAAAATCCATTGAAATCAAAGGAAACAGCAAAAGCTCATACTTTGCCATATCTCCTCTTGTAGCAAACACTGACAGCTCAAAATTTCACACATTGTGTTGAAGACCAAGGCCCACAAATGTGATGTGAAATGGTTTTTCTCCCATGTTGCGTTTAAGAGAAAACAGTGAATGCTAGTTTTAGTCCAAAATGCTTTGAAACCAATGGAAACAGCAAAAGTGCATACTTTGCCATATCTCCTCTTGTAGAAAATACAGACAGCTCAAAATTTCATACATTGTGTTGAAGACCAAGGCCCACAAATGTGATGTGAAATGAATTTTCTCCCATGTTGCGTTTAGGAAAAAACAGCAAATGCACGTTTTAGGCCAAAATGCATTGAAATCAGTGGAAACAGCAAAAGTGCATACTTTGCGATATATCCTCTTGTAGCAAACACAGACAGCTCAAAATTAAACACAATGTGTTGAAGAACAAGGCCCAGTGAAGTGAAATAGTTTTTCTCCCATGTTGCGTTTAAGAGAAAACAGCAAATGCCCGTTTTAGGCCAAAATGCATTGAAATCAATGGAAACAGCAAAAGTGCATATTTTGCGATATCTCCTCTTGTAGCAAGCACAGACAGCTCAAAATTAATCACAATGTGTTGAAGAACAAGGCCCAGTGATGTGAAATAGTTTTTCTCCCATGTAGCCTTTAAGAGAAAACAGCAAATGCCCGTTTTAGGTCAAAATGCATTGAAATCAAAGGAAATAGTAAAAGCTCATACTTTGTGATATCTCCTCTTGTAGTAAACACAGACAGCTCAAAATTAAACACAATGTGTTGAAGTCCAAGGCCCACAAATGTGATGTGAAATGGTTTTTCTCCCATGTTGCGTTTAAGAGAAAACAGTGAATGCTCGTTTTAGGCCAAAATTCTTTGAAACCAATGGAAACAGCAAAAGCGCATACTTTGACATATCTCTTCTTGTAGCAAATACAGACAGCTCAAAATTTCACACATTGTGTTGCAGACCAAGGCCCACAAATGTGATGTGAAATGGATTTTCTCCCATGTTGCATTTAGGAGAAAACAGCAAATGCACATTTTAGGCCAAAATGCATTGAAATCAATGGAAACAGCAAAAGCGCACACTCTGCGATATCTCCTCTTGCCATATCTCTCTTGTAGCAAACACAGACAGCTCAAAATTACACACAATGTGTTGAAGACCAAGGCCCACAAATGTGATGTGAATTGTTTTTTCTCCCATGTTGCATTTAAGAGAAAACAGCAAATGCTCATTTAAGGTCAAAATGCATTGAGATCAATGGAAACAGCAAAAGCGCATGCTTTGCGATATTTCCTCTTGTAGCAAACACAGAGGGCTCAAAATTACACACAATGTGTTGAAGACCAAGGCCCACAAATGTGATGTGAAATAGTTTTTCTCCCATGTTGCGTTGAAGAGGAAACAGCATAAGAGCCAAAATACATTGAAAGCAATGGAAACAGCAAAAGTGCATTCTTTGTGATATCTCCTCTTGTAGTAAACACAGACAGCTGAAAATTAAACACAATGTGTTTAAGACCAAGGCCCACAAATGTGATATGAAATAGTTTTTCTCCCATGTTGCGTTGAAGAGGAAACAGCAAATGGTCGTTTTAGGCCAAAATGCATTGAAATCAATGGAAACAGCAAAAGTGCATACTTTGCCATATCTCCTCTTGTAGCAAACACAGACAGCTGAAAATTAAACACAATGTGTTGAAGACCAAGGCCCACAAATGTGATGTGAAATAGTTTTTCTCCCATGTTGCGTTTAAGAGAAAACAGCTAATGCTCTTTTTAGGCCAAAATGCACTGAAACATATGGAAACAGCAAAAGCGCATACTTTGCCATATCTCCTCATGTAGCAAATACAGACAGCTCAAAATTTCACACATTGTGTTGAAGACCAAGACCCACAAATGTGATTTGAAATGGTTTTTCTTCCAAGTTGCGTTCAAGAGAAAACAGCAAATGCTCATTTTAGGCCAAAATGCATTGAAATCAATGGAAACAGCAAAATCGCATTCTTTGTGATGTCTCCTCTTGTAACAAACACAGATAGCTCAAAATTACTCACAATGTGTTGAAGACCATGGCTCACAAATGTGATGTGAAACAGTTTTTCTCCCATGTTGCGTTTAAGAGAAAACAGCAAATGCTCGTTTTAGGCAAAAATGCATTGAAACCAATGGAAACAGCAAAAGTGCACACTCTGCGATATCTCCTCTTGTAGCAAACACAAATAGTTCAAAATTACACACAATGTGTTGAAGTCCATGGCCCACAAATGTGATGTGAAATGGTTTTTCTCCCATGTTGCGTTTAAGAGAAAACAGCAAATGCTCAAAATTACACACAATGTGTTGAAGACCAAGGCCCACAAATGTGATGTGAAATAGTTTTTCTCCCATGTTGCGTTTAAGAGGAAACAGCAAATGCTCGTTTTAGGCCAACATGCATTGAAATCAAAGGAAACAGCAAAAGCGCATACTTAGCCATATCTCCTCTTGTAGCAAACACAGACAGCACAAAAATACACACAATGTGTTGAAGAACAAGGCCCACAAATGTGATGTGAAATGGTTTTTCTCCCATGTTGCGTTTAAGAGTACACAGCAACAGCTCGTTTTAGACCAAAATGCATTGAAATCAATGGAAACAGCAAAAGCGCATACTTTGCCATATCTCCTCATGTAGCAAATACAGACAGCTCAAAAGTTCACACATTGTGTTGAATACAAAGACCCACAAATGTGATTTGAAATGATTTTTCTTCCATGTTGCGTTTGAGAGAAAACAGCAAATGCTCATTTTATGCCAAAATGCATTGAAATCAAAGGAAACAGCAAAATCGCATTCTTTGTGATGTCTCCTCTTGTAGCAAACACAGACAGCTGAAAATTAAACACAATGTGTTGAAGACCAAGGCCCACAAATGTGATGTGAAATAGTTTTTCTCCCATGTTGCGATGAAGAGGAAACAGCATAAGAGCCAAAATACATTGAAACCAATGGAAACAGCAAAATCGCATACTTTGCCATATCTCCTCTTGTAGCAAACACAGACAGCTGAAAATTAAACACAATGTGTTGAAGACCAAGGCACACAAATGTGATGTGAAATAGTTTTTCTCCCATGTTGCGTTTAAGAGAAAACAGCTAATGCTCTTTTTAGGCCTAAATGCATTGAAACCAAAGGAAACAGCAAAAGCGCATACTTTGCCATATCTCCTCATGTAGCAAATACAGACAGCTCAAAAGTTCACACATTGTGTTGAATACCAAGACCCACAAATGTGATTTGAAATGATTTTTCTTCCATGTTGCGTTTGAGAGAAAACAGCAAATGCTCATTTTATGCCAAAATGCATTGAAATCAAAGGAAACAGCAAAATCGCATTCTTTGTGATGTCTCCTCTTGCAGCAAACACAGATAGCTCAAAATTACACACAATGTGTTGAGGACCATGGCTCACAAATGTGATGTGAAACAGTTTTTCTCCCATGTTGCATTTAAGAGAAAAGAGCAAATGCTCATTTAAGGCCAAAATGCATTGAGATCAATGAAAACAGCAAAAGCGCATGCTTTGCGATATTTCCTCTTGAAGTAAACACAGAGGGCTCAAAATTACACGCAATGTGTTGAAGACCAAGCCACACAAATGTAAAGTGAAAAGGTTTTTCTCCCATGTTGCATTTAAGAGAAAACAGCAAAAGAGCCAAAATGCATTGAAACCAATGGAAACAGCAAAAGAACATTCTTTGTGATATCTCCTCTTGTAGCAAACACAGACAGCTCAAAATTAAACACAGTGTGTTGAAGACCAAGGCCCACAAATGTGATGTGAAATAGTTTTTCTCCCATGTTGCATTTAAGAGAAAACAGCTAATGCTCTTTTTAGGCCAAAATGCATTGAAACCAATGGAAACAGCAAAAGAGCATACTTTGCCATATCTCCTCATGTAGCAAATACAGACAGCTCAAAATTTCACACATTGTGTTGAAAAGCAAGACCCACAAATGTGATTTGAAATGGTTTTTCTCCCATGTTGCATTTAAGAGAAAACAGCATTTGCTCATTTTAGGCCAAAATGCATTGAAATCAATGGAAACAGCAAAAGCGCATTCTTTGTGATGTCTCCTTTTGTAGCAAACACAGATAGCTCAAAATTACACACAATGTGTTGAAGACCATGTCTCACAAATGTGATGTGAAACAGTTTTTCTCCCAAGTTGCATTTAAGAGAAAACAGCAAATGCACGTTTTAGGCCAAAATGCATTGAAACCAAAGGAAACAGCAAAAGTGCATTCTTTGTGATATCTCCTCTTGTAGCAAACACAAATAGCTCAAAATTACACACAATGTGTTGAAGACCATGGCCTACAAATGTGATGTGAAATGGTTTTTCTCCCATGTTGCGTTTAAGAGAAAACAGCAAATGCCCGTTTTAGGCCAAAATGCATTGAAATCAAAGGAAATAGCAAAAGCGCATACTTTGTGATATCTCCTCTTGTAGCAAACACAGACAGCTCAAAATTAAACACAATGTGTTGAAGACCAAGGCCCACTAATGTGATGTGAAATGGTTTTTCTCCCATGTTGCGTTTAAGAGGAAACAGCAAATGCTCGTTTTAGGCCAAAATGCTTTGAAATCAAAGGAAACAGCAAAAGCACATACTTAGCCATATCTCCTCTTGTAGCAAACACAGAATGCTCAAAATTACACACAATGTGTTGAAGAACAAGGCCCACAAATGTTATGTGAAATGGTTTTTCTCCCATGTTGCATTTAAGAGAAAATAGCAATGCTCAAAAAGCATTGAAATCAATGGAAATAGCAAAAGCGCATACTTTGTGATATCTCTTCTTGTAGCAAACACAGACAGCTGAAAATTAAACACAAAGTGTTGAAGACCAAGGCCCTCAAATGTGATGTGAAATATTTTTTCTCCCATGTTGCGTTTAAGAGAAAACAGCTAATGCTCTTTTTAGGCCAAAATGCATTGAAACCAAAGAAAACAGCAAAAGCGCATACTTTGCCATATCTCCTCATGTAGCAAATACAGACAGCTCAAAAGTTCACACATTGTGTTGAATACCAAGACCCACAAATGTGATTTGAAATGGTTTTTCTTCCATGTTGCGTTTGAGAGAAAACAGCAAATGCTCATTTTATGCCAAAATGCATTGAAATCAATGGAAACAGCAAAATCGCATTCTTTGTGATGTCTCCTCTTGTAGCAAACACAGATAGCTTAAAATTACACACAATGTGTTGAGGACCATGGCTCACAAATGTGATGTGAAACAGTTTTTCTCCCATGTTGTGTTTAAGAGAAAACAGCAAATGCTCATTTTAGGCCAAAATGCATTGAAACCAATGGAAATAGCAAAAGCGCATACTTAGCCATATCTCCTCTTGTAGCAAACACAGACAGCACAAAATTACACACAATGTGTTGAAGAACAAGGCCCACAAATGTGATGTGAAATGGTTTTTCTCCCATGTTGCGTTTAAGAGAAAACAGCAAATGCTCAAAATTACACACAATGTGTTGAAGAACAAGGCCCACAAATGTGATGTGATATGATTTTTCTCCTATGTTGCGTTTAAGAGAAAACAGCAATGCTCAAAATGCATTGATATCAATGGAAATAGCAAAAGCACATACATTGTGATATCTCTTCTTGTAGCAAATACAGACAGCTCAAAATTTCACACATTGTGTTTAAGACTAAGGCCCACAAATGTGATGTGAAATAGTTTTTCTCCCATGTTGCGTTAAAGAGAAAACAGCTAATGCTCTTTTTAGGCCAAAATGCATTGAAACCAATGGAAACAGCAAAAGCGCATACTTTGCCATATCTCCTCATGTAGCAAATACAGACAGCTCAAAAGTTCACACATTGTGTTGAATACCAAGACCCACAAATGTGATTTGAAATGGTTTTTCTTCCATGTTGCGTTTGAGAGAAAACAGCAAATGCTCGTTTTAGGCCAAAATGAATTGAAACCAATGGAAACAGCAAAATCGCATTCTTTGTGATATCTCCTCTTGTAGCAAACACAAATAGCTCAAAATTACACACAATGTGTTGAAGACCATGGCCCACAAATGTGATGTGAAATGGTTTTTCTCCCATGTTGCGTTTAAGAGAAAACAGCAAATGCCCGTTTTAGGCCAAAATGCATTGAAATCAATGGAAATAGCAAAAGCGCATACTTTGTGATATCTCCTCTTGTAGCAAACACAGACAGCACAAAAATAAACACAATGTGTTGAAGACCAAGGCCCACAAATGTGATGTGAAATGGTTTTTCTCCCATGTTGCATTTAAGAGGAAACAGCAAATGCTCATTTTAGGCCAAAATGCATTGAAATCAAAGGAAACAGCAAAAGTGCATACTTAGCCATATCTCCTCTTGTAGCAAACACAGACAGCACAAAATTACACACAATGTGTTGAAGAACAAGGCCAACAAATGTGATGTGATATGATTTTTCTCCTATGTTGCGTTTAAGAGAAAACAGCAATGCTCAAAATGCATTGAAATCAATGGAAATAGCAAAAGCGCATACATTGTGATATCTCTTCTTGCAGCAAATACAGACAGCTCAAAATTTCACACAATGTGTTGAATAGCAAGACCCACAAATATGATTTGAAATGGTTTTTCTCCCAGGTTGCGTTTAAGAGAAAACAGCAAATGCTCATTTTAGGCCAAAATGCATTGAAATCAATGGAAACAGCAAAAGCGCATTCTTTGTGATGTCTCCTTTTGTCGCAAACACAGATAGCTCAAAATTACACACAATGTGTTGAAGACCATGGCTCACAAATGTGATGTGAATCAGTTTTTCTCCCATGTTGCGTTGAAGAGGAAACAGCAAATGGTCGTTTTAGGCCAAAATGCATTGAAATCAAAAGAAACAGCAAAAGCGCATACTTTGCCATATCTCCTCTTGTAGCAAACACAGACAGCTGAAAATTAAACACAAAGTGTTGAAGACCAAGGCCCACAAATGTGATGTGAAATAGTTTTTCTCCCATGTTGCGTTTAAGAGGAAACAGCAAATGCTCATTTTAGGCCAAAATGCATTGAAATCAAAGGAAACAGCAAAAGCGCATACTTAGCCATATCTCCTCTTGTAGCAAACACAGACAGCACAAAATTACACACAATGTGTTGAAGAACAAGGCCCACAAATGTGATGTGAAATGGTTTTTCTCCCATGTTGCGTTTAAGAGAAAACAGCAAATGCTCAAAATTACACAAAATGTGTTGAAGAACAAGGCCCACAAATGTGATGTGATATGATTTTTCTCCTATGTTGCGTTTAAGAGAAAACAGCATTGCTCAAAATGCATTGAAATCAATGGAAATAGCAAAAGCGCATACATTGTGATATCTCTTCTTGTAGCAAATACAGACAGCTCAAAATTTGACACATTGTGTTTAAGACCAAGGCCCACAAATGTGATGTGAAATAGTTTTTCTCCCATGTTGCGTTTAAGAGAAAACAGCAAATGCTCATTTTAGGCCAAAATGCATTGAAACCAAAGGAAACAGCAAAAGCGCATACTTTGCCATATCTACTCATGTAGCAAATACAGACAGCTCAAAAGTTCACACATTGTGTTGAATACCAAGACCCACAAATGTGATTTGAAAGGGTTTTTCTTCCATGTTGCGTTTGAGA
Source organism: Taudactylus pleione (assembly GCA_031769625.1). Classification (NCBI taxonomy): domain Eukaryota; kingdom Metazoa; phylum Chordata; class Amphibia; order Anura; family Myobatrachidae; genus Taudactylus; species Taudactylus pleione. Next base: position 200,324 of record JAUIMM010000306.1, read on the forward strand.
GAAAACAGCAAATGCTCATTTTATGCCAAAATGCATTGAAATCAATGGAAACAGCAAAATCGCCTTCTTTGTGATGTCTCCTCTTGTAGCAAACACAGATAGCTCAAAATTACACACAATGTGTTGAGGACCATGGCTCACAAATGTGATGTGAAACAGTTTTTCTCCCATGTTGTGTTTAAGAGAAAACAGCAAATGCTCGTTTTAGGCCAAAATGCATTGAAACCAATGGAAACAGCAAAAGCGCATTCTTTGTGATTTCTCCTCTTGTAGCAAACACAAATAGCTCAAAATTAAACACAATGTGTTGAAGACCATGGCCCACAAATGTGATGTGAAACGGTTTTTCTCCCATGTTGCGTTTAAGAGAAAACAGCAAATGCCCGTTTTAGGCCAAAATGCATTGAAATCAATGGAAATAGCAAAAGCGCATACTTTGTGATATCTCCTCTTGTAGCAAACACAGACAGCACAAAAATAAACACAATGTGTTGAAGACCAAGGCCCACAAATGTGATGTGATATGCTTTTTCTCCCATGTTGCGTTTAAGAGGAAACAGCAAATGCTCATTTTAGGCCAAAATGCATTGAAATCAAAGGAAACAGCAAAAGCGCATACTTAGCCATATCTCCTCTTGTAGCAAACACAGACAGCACAAAATTACACACAATGTGTTGAAGAACAAGGCCAACAAATGTGATGTGATATGATTTTTCTCCTATGTTGCGTTTAAGAGAAAACAGCAATGCTCAAAATGCATTGAAATCAATGGAAATAGCAAAAGCGCCTACTTTGTGATATCTCTTCTTGTAGCAAACACAGACAGCTCAAAATTTCACACAATGTGTTTAAGACCAAGGCCCACAAATGTGATGTGAAATGGATTTTCTCCCATGTTGCGTTTAGGAGAAAACAGCAAATGCACGTTTTAGGCCAAAATGCATTGAAATCAATGGAAACAGCAAAAGTTCATACTTTGCGATATCTCCTCTTGTAGCAAACACAGACAGCTAAAAAATAAAAACACAATATGTTGAAGACCAAGGCCCACAAATGTGATGTGAAATGGTTTTTCTCCCATGTTGAGTTTAAGAGTAAACAGCAACAGCTCATTTTAGGCCAAAATGCATTGAAATCAATGGAAACAGCAAAAGCGCACACTCTGCGATATCTCCTCTTGCCATATCTCTCTTGTAGCAAACACAGACAGCTCAAAATTACACACAATGTGTTGAAGACCAAGGCTCACAAATGTGATGTGAATTGTTTTTTCTCCCATGTTGCATTTAAGAGAAAAGAGCAAATGCTCATTTAAGGCCAAAATGCATTGAGATCAATGAAAACAGCAAAAGCACATGCTTTGCGATATTTCCTCTTGAAGTAAACACAGAGGGCTCAAAATTACACGCAATGTGTTGAAGACCAAGCCACACAAATGTAAAGTGAAAAGGTTTTTCTCCCATGTTGCATTTAAGAGAAAACAGCAAAAGAGCCAAAATGCATTGAAACCAATGGAAACAGCAAAAGAGCATACTTTGCCATATCTCCTCATGTAGCAAATACAGACAGCTCAAAATTTCACACATTGTGTTGAATAGCAAGACCCACAAATGTGATTTGAAATGGTTTTTCTCCCATGTTGCATTTAAGAGAAAACAGCAATAGCTCATTTTAGGCCAAAATGCATTGAAATCAATGGAAACAGCAAAAGCGCATTCTTTGTGATGTCTCCTTTTGTAGCAAACACAGATAGCTCAAAATTACACACAATGTGTTGAAGACCATGGCTCACAAATGTGATGTGAAACAGTTTTTCTCCCAAGTTGCATTTAAGAGAAAACAGCAAATGCTCGTTTTAGGCCAAAATGCATTGAAACCAAAGGAAACAGCAAAAGTGCATTCTTTGTGATATCTCCACTTGTAGCAAACACAAATAGCTCAAAATTACACACAATGTGTTGAAGACCATGGCCTACAAATGTGATGTGAAATGGTTTTTCTCCCATGTTGCGTTTAAGAGAAAACAGCAAATGCCCGTTTTAGGCCAAAATGCATTGAAATCAAAGGAAATAGCAAAAGCGCATACTTTGTGATATCTCCTCTTGTAGCAAACACAGACAGCTCAAAATTAAACACAATGTGTTGAAGACCAAGGCCCACTAATGTGATGTGAAATGGTTTTTCTCCCATGTTGCGTTTAAGAGGAAACAGCAAATGCTCTTTTTAGGCCAAAATGCACTGAAACATATGGAAACAGCAAAAGCGCATACTTTGCCATATCTCCTCATGTAGCAAATACAGACAGCTCAAAATTTCACACATTGTGTTGAAGACCAAGACCCACAAAAAAGTGATTTGAAATGGTTTTTCTTCCAAGTTGCGTTCAAGAGAAAACAGCAAATGCTCATTTTAGGCCAAAATGCATTGAAATCAATGGAAACAGCAAAATCGCATTCTTTGTGATGTCTCCTCTTGTAACAAACACAGATAGCTCAAAATTACTCACAATGTGTTGAAGACCATGGCTCACAAATGTGATGTGAAACAGTTTTTCTCCCATGTTGCGTTTAAGAGAAAACAGCAAATGCTCGTTTTAGGCAAAAATGCATTGAAACCAATGGAAACAGCAAAAGTGCACACTCTGCGATATCTCCTCTTGTAGCAAACACAAATAGTTCAAAATTACACACAATGTGTTGAAGTCCATGGCCCACAAATGTGATGTGAAATGGTTTTTCTCCCATGTTGCGTTTAAGAGAAAACAGCAAATGCTCAAAATTACACACAATGTGTTGAAGACCAAGGCCCACAAATGTGATGTGAAATAGTTTTTCTCCCATGTTGCGTTTAAGAGGAAACAGCAAATGCTCGTTTTAGGCCAAAATGCATTGAAATCAAAGGAAACAGCAAAAGCGCATACTTAGCCATATCTCCTCTTGTAGCAAACACAGACAGCACAAAAATACACACAATGTGTTGAAGAACAAGGCCCACAAATGTGATGTGAAATGGTTTTTCTCCCATGTTGCGTTTAAGAGTACACAGCAACAGCTCGTTTTAGACCAAAATGCATTGAAATCAATGGAAACAGCAAAAGCGCATACTTTGCCATATCTCCTCATGTAGCAAATACAGACAGCTCAAAAGTTCACACATTGTGTTGAATACCAAGACCCACAAATGTGATTTGAAATGATTTTTCTTCCATGTTGCGTTTGAGAGAAAACAGCAAATGCTCATTTTATGCCAAAATGCATTGAAATCAAAGGAAACAGCAAAATCGCATTCTTTGTGATGTCTCCTCTTGTAGCAAACACAGACAGCTCAAAATTAAACACAATGTGTTGAAGACCAAGGCCCACTAATGTGATGTGAAATGGTTTTTCTCCCATGTTGCGTTTAAGAGGAAACAGCAAATGCTCGTTTTAGGCCAAAATGCTTTGAAATCAAAGGAAACAGCAAAAGCACATACTTAGCCATATCTCCTCTTGTAGCAAACACAGAAAGCCCAAAATTACACACAATGTGTTGAAGAACAAGGCCCACAAATGTTATGTGAAATGGTTTTTCTCCCATGTTGCATTTAAGAGAAAATAGCAATGCTCAAAAAGCATTGAAATCAATGGAAATAGCAAAAGCGCATACTTTGTGATATCTCTTCTTGTAGCAAACACAGACAGCTGAAAATTAAACACAAAGTGTTGAAGACCAAGGCCCTCAAATGTGATGTGAAATATTTTTTCTCCCATGTTGCGTTTAAGAGAAAACAGCTAATGCTCTTTTTAGGCCAAAATGCATTGAAACCAAAGGAAACAGCAAAAGCGCATACTTTGCCATATCTCCTCATGTAGCAAATACAGACAGCTCAAAAGTTCACACATTGTGTTGAATACCAAGACCCACAAATGTGATTTGAAATGGTTTTTCTTCCATGTTGCGTTTGAGAGAAAACAGCAAATGCTCATTTTATGCCAAAATGCATTGAAATCAATGGAAACAGCAAAATCGCATTCTTTGTGATGTCTCCTCTTGTAGCAAACACAGATAGCTTAAAATTACACACAATGTGTTGAGGACAATGTCTCACAAATGTGATGTGAAACAGTTTTTCTCCCATGTTGTGTTTAAGAGAAAACAGCAAATGCTCATTTTAGGCCAAAATGCATTGAAACCAATGGAAATAGCAAAAGCGCATACTTAGCCATATCTCCTCTTGTAGCAAACACAGACAGCACAAAATTACACACAATGTGTTGAAGAACAAGGCCCACAAATGTGATGTGAAATGGATTTCTCCCATGTTGCGTTTAAGAGAAAACAGCAATGCTCAAAATGCATTGAAATCAATGGAAATAGCAAAAGCGCATACATTGTGATATCTCTTCTTGTAGCAAATACAGACAGCTCAAAATTTCACACAATGTGTTGAATAGCAAGACCCACAAATATGATTTGAAATGGTTTTTCTCCCAGGTTGCGTTTAAGAGAAAACAGCAAATGCTCATTTTAGGCCAAAATGCATTGAAATCAATGGAAACAGCAAAAGCGCATTCTTTGTGATGTCTCCTTTTGTAGCAAACACAGATAGCTCAAAATTACACACAATGTGTTGAAGACCATGGCTCACAAATGTGATGTGAATCAGTTTTTCTCCCATGTTGCGTTGAAGAGGAAACAGCAAATGGTCGTTTTAGGCCAAAATGCATTGAAATCAAAAGAAACAGCAAAAGCGCATACTTTGCCATATCTCCTCTTGTAGCAAACACAGACAGCTGAAAATTAAACACAAAGTGTTGAAGACCAAGGCCCACAAATGTGATGTGAAATAGTTTTTCTCCCATGTTGCGTTTAAGAGGAAACAGCAAATGCTCATTTTAGGCCAAAATGCATTGAAATCAAAGGAAACAGCAAAAGTGCATACTTAGCCATATCTCCTCTTGTAGCAAACACAGACAGCACAAAATTACACACAATGTGTTGAAGAACAAGGCCCACAAATGTGATGTGAAATGGTTTTTCTCCCATGTTGCGTTTAAGAGAAAACAGCAAATGCTCAAAATTACACAAAATGTGTTGAAGAACAAGGCCCACAAATGTGATGTGATATGATTTTTCTCCTATGTTGCGTTTAAGAGAAAACAGCATTGCTCAAAATGCATTGAAATCAATGGAAATAGCAAAAGCGCATACATTGTGATATCTCTTCTTGTAGCAAATACAGACAGCTCAAAATTTGACACATTGTGTTTAAGACCAAGGCCCACAAATGTGATGTGAAATAGTTTTTCTCCCATGTTGCGTTTAAGAGAAAACAGCAAATGCTCATTTTAGGCCAAAATGCATTGAAACCAAAGGAAACAGCAAAAGCGCATACTTTGCCATATCTACTCATGTAGCAAATACAGACAGCTCAAAAGTTCACACATTGTGTTGAATACCAAGACCCACAAATGTGATTTGAAAGGGTTTTTCTTCCATGTTGCGTTTGAGAGAAAACAGCAAATGCTCATTTTATGCCAAAATGCATTGAAATCAATGGAAACAGCAAAATCGCATTCTTTGTGATGTCTCCTCTTGTAGCATACACAGATAGCTCAAAATTACACACAATGTGTTGAGGACCATGGCTCACAAATGTGATGTGAAACAGTTTTTCTCCCATGTTGTGTTTAAGAGAAAACAGCAAATGCTCGTTTTAGGCCAAAATGCATTGAAACCAATGGAAACAGCAAAAGCGCATTCTTTGTGATTTCTCCTCTTGTAGCAAACACAAATAGCTCAAAATTAAACACAATGTGTTGAAGACCATGGCCCACAAATGTGATGTGAAACGTTTTTTCTCCCATGTTGCGTTTAAGAGAAAACAGCAAATGCCCGTTTTAGGCCAAAATGCATTGAAATCAATGGAAATAGCAAAAGCGCATACTTTGTGATATCTCCTTTTGTAGCAAACACAGACAGCACAAAAATAAACACAATGTGTTGAAGACCAAGGCCCACAAATGTGATGTGAAATGCTTTTTCTCCCATGTTGCATTTAAGAGGAAACAGCAAATGCTCATTTTAGGCCAAAATGCATTGAAATCAAAGGAAACAGCAAAAGCGCATACTTAGCCATATCTCCTCTTGTAGCAAACACAGACAGCACAAAATTACACACAATGTGTTGAAGAACAAGGCCAACAAATGTGATGTGATATGATTTTTCTCCTATGTTGCGTTTAAGAGAAAACAGCAATGCTCAAAATGCATTGAAATCAATGGAAATAGCAAAAGCGCCTACTTTGTGATATCTCTTCTTGTAGCAAATACAGACAGCTCAAAATTTCACACATTGTGTTTAAGACCAAGGCCCACAAATGTGATGTGAAATGGATTTTCTCCCATGTTGCGTTTAGGAGAAAACAGCAAATGCACGTTTTAGGCCAAAATGCATTGAAATCAATGGAAACA